>JAWNLL010000207.1:0-171703 GCA_035042425.1 Drosophila flavopinicola | reverse complement strand
AATCATATGCTTGTTCAGTTCCACGTGCTGCTAATACATCACATAAAAAGAGAGTAAGAGCGATAAAGATTGTCAAAGTAAATTAATAATATTTGTACCCCCAAAATGTTAAATAATGTTCTTAAAGAAGACGTATTTCATGTACTACTTTGTAAAAGAGAGAAGAAAGAGGTGGTTTTTGTATACTAGAAATATGTATTGAGCAACTGTGGAAAGCAGGTGCAAATAAAAGTGAAAACTTATACGATAATTCTAACAATCGATAATTATCGATACGCATTTATAGTTTGCCATGCGCGATAAAACTATAAAAACAAAAAATAGTCAACAATTTCATTGAATACCTTAAAAAAATCAAAACTCCTGCTATTTGTAAATGCTTTTGTAAATTCCATTGGTAGTTTTGCGGGCTTAGCCCGCAGCAGCTGCCTTACCAAAAAGTTCTAAACCAACATCTTTTTTTTTTTTTTTTTTGATTTTTATTTGGCAAGCTACATAGGGTGTTTACCCTATTTCCAGGCCGGTATAACTTTAAACTTTAAAACCCAATTCTCAGTGGGGAGATGACGCTGTTGTCAGCACGGGTATGCTATAATATATATTGCTATAATTTTCTAAAGAAGCCGGCCGTTCCGCGACCGGCCAAGGATCCAGAGGTCCGACGGGTGCTTGCGCTTTAGACGCCTATGTCTCGCCGGTCTTGCGAGTTGTCTAGCCAGGCGGTTAGAGTGGTCTAACAAACGTGCGCGATACCGGTTGGAGCTTTTACTTATGGCCTCACACACCGTTGGTATTTGAAGGTCGTTGAGGATAGTCTCATTTTTGACGTAATGATGCCACTGAATATTGGTCATGCGGCGCAAAGACTTTGTTATTGTAGCTTGAACTCTTCTTAGGGTAGTGTCACATGCAGTCCCCCAGCAAGTGATACCCCAATTTAACGTTGGCAGTATAATGGTCTTAAATAACCGTACTTTGGCTCTTAGGGAAAGACCACTCCCTGGTCTGAGAAGCCAGTCCAATTTCCCCAGTTTCTTGTTCACTGTTCCACATGCTTTTTTAATATGGCTGCTCCATGTGAGGCGCCTGTCCAGGGTCACTCCCAAATAAGTGATGTTATCAGTGTGCGCGATTCTCTTACCATCTAGATAAAGCCGACGTGAGCGACCAGGCCGGAGTGCAAACGTGGCGTGTTGGGTTTTTCAATATTCGGCTCTATATTCCATCGCGAGGCCCAGCACTCGAACTCATCTAGGAATCCTTGGACACGTCTGGAGGCAGTCGTTGAGTAACTGCTAGAAGCTAGGAAAGCTGTGTCGTCAGCATATGTTGCCGTCAATGATCCGCGTGTATTGAGGATGGGAAGATCCGCCGTAAATACAGTGTATAGTATTGGTCCAAGAATACTACCCTGAGGTACACCAGCCCGAATAGGACGCATTCCGGACCGGGCATCTCTGTATTCGACAGCAAATGCTCTGCCTTCCAGGAAAGAGACAAGCACCTTCCAGAGACCTTCAGGGAGCAGCGGCATTAGCTTGTAGCAGAGGCCCTCGTGCCAGACCCTATCAAAAGCCTGCCGAATGTCCAGGAAAACTGCGGCACAGTATTTTTTCTTTTCGAAGGCGCTGAGGATGTGGCTTACAACACGATGGATTTGTTCAATCGCATTATGGCGTCCTCGGAAGCCAAATTGATGGTCTGGTAGCGCATTTTCAAAAGCGTCAACGGCCAGAAGACGGGTTAAAAAGATTCTCTCAAAGACCTTCGAAAAAGTAGGCAGGAGACTTATCGGCCTGAAAGAGTCCGGATTGTGGGGATCCTTGCCTTTCTTTGGCACCATAACAATAAGAGCGCGCTTCCATGGGGCCGGGAAATGACCCAAGTCAAGTACGGCATTGAACAGCCGACAAAGCTGTGAGACAATTACGCTGGGTAGAGCCATCAATAGAATCCATTCCAGCTGCCTTAGAGAGAATCAACCTCTTTATTTGAGAATGAACCTCATCTTCGGTTACCGGCTGGACAAAATGGGAGGGGCCGAAGGATAGGCCAATCCTCGAGACGGTGGCTCTTACCTCTTGTCTGGTCGCGAAATCAAAAGGAGTGAACCGTGCTTCGAGTTCGTTCGCAAAAACTTCAGCAATATCGTCATCAGTACGAGCCCATGTACCATCATTACGTCTGAGAGGGAGCCTGCGAAGAGGCTGTCGCTTGATGCTGCGGGTGCACTTCCACAACGCAAAACCATGTTCCTCGTCAGGGTCGATGGCGTTGAGCTTGTTTACAAAGAACTCCGACTTAGCAGACTTAAGCACACGCCTAAGATTTGAGACAGCGGCTTTCCACCGTGCCAGATCCAGCAGATGACGCGTCCTCATCCACTCGCGACGCAGAGAATGCCCTCGTCTAGCCAAAATCGAAATCTCAGGTTTAGAGGATGCCCAAGATGGCGGAGGTGCGGATGGGGTTCCGGTAGCAGAAGGAGCAGCAAGGTGAATCTTGTCAACCAGATCCTGAGCAAAAGCGTCAATGTTAGCAGGAGTGTCAAGAGGGAGAGGGTTAGCAATAGCTAGTGTCGAGAGCCGAGTACCAAAGTCCTCTATATTCGAGCCACGGGGGAGAAGCCTAGGTTTGGCGGTAACCACATAGGCGGACACACAAAAGTAAGCCAGCAACGGGATGTGATCAGAGGATAGACCTGTACACTCTGATATGGCGAGGTGGTTGCAGGGGATGCCTTTGTAGACCGCAAAGTCAATGGCCGTGGGGAGATACCGGGTATTTCCCGGAAAATGTGTGGGTGCGCCGGTGGCCAAGACCTGAAGATTGGAGCCTGATACCAGTGACATCAGAGTATCTCCTCTAATACACGACCGCCTGCATCCCCAAAATTGATGGTGCGCATTCCAGTCGCCGCCAATAAAAAAGTGGTTGCCCATAGAGCCAAATAGGCGATGATACTCTCCAGAAGTCCAGCATTGACGATGTCCAGGTGGGCAATATACAGCAGCAAAAGAAACGCTTCCAATACCAGTGACCAAGGATATAGAAATAGCTTGTAGATGAGGCTCAGCAATAGTATTACTGAGGTGAAAGTCAAACGATGACCGCACGATGACTGCAGCACCACCACGGAGACGGTCACCCGGGTGATTGGCACAGTGAACATCATAACCTTGGATGCGGAAGGAGGAGCGGCTGTTGAAGTGTGTTTCTGAAACAAGAAGGATATCAACATCCTTTTCCTGGAGAAGATGTTCGACCTCCAGGGTCTTGCCAATGATGCCATTGGCGTTCCAAATAATGATGTTCAGACCATAATTAGACATCGCGATGCAAAGACGTTGAAATATGTGCACCATTCGTCAGTAGGGATCGCATCATCTCTAAAGTAGATGTCATTATCGACATCATCTGGTCAAAACGCGATAGCAGCTTGTCAATCGCAGCCGCTTGTGTTGAAGCACTAGCTTCCTGCTGTCTACGTAGTTCGTCAATGAAGCTATGTAGTCTGTCCTGAGCAGGCTGAGTTGTGGAAACCGAGGGCAAATGTCCAGGGATGCTAGAACCAGGGACATTAGGCTTCCTACTATAGCCCGGTGTAGGCCAGTGGCTTGAATTTAACACCATCGGGGGTGGGACAGGCAGATTCGAGGTCTTTGGGGGCAACTGGGTTGCCGACCAAGCATTCCGAACTGAGACAGGAGTGACAGACTTCCTTTGCTGTAGACTTCGTCCAGTGTTGTTACCATTGCGCTTTGCAACCGCCTCCAGATAGGCGGGACAGCGTCTGAAAGCCGCGCTGTGATTGGACCCACAGTTGATGCACTTGTATTGTTCTTCTCACTGAATAGAAATGCAAACACCAAACTAAAACACAACGCAAGAACGCGATAGAAACACGTCCGAGCTGATTCGATGTCAAATAATGACTGCTGCCGCATTGCTTTGGATGGTTTATTGAAAACTCTTAAATTATCTTAATATTATCTATATTTAGCTTAATCTTACCTAGGACAATATCTAGGTACACAATTGCAATTAATCGTGTCTAGACTCAATAACCTAGAACATATTTAAGTAGGAGAGCTCGTATCGCTTGCTTACATGTTTATTACGGTCACTTACCATGCCGCGTGCGTGCGTGTGGCACGTATCTACTGTTTTCTCGATAAGAGTCCTGTTCAAAGATAAGATTGAATATCTTGGCCCCTGTTGGAAGATTGGGCTTTCAAGATCCTTTTAAGCATCGAGTTTAATATATAATATCAAACATCTTGGCCCCTGTTGAGAGGTTGGCCTTTCAAAAATAGTTTTAGTATACTAGGCTAATATTATAAGAATAAACATTCTGGCCCCTGTTGAAAGGTTGGCCTTTCAAAATAGATGTTGTTGAAGCCTGCTGTGTCTATATATAAGCTCACTTCTGATATTAATTGTATTTTAATGAACAATATGATTTTGTTAATTTTAAATTAATTTTTTTAATGTTTATATAAAACTATAACTATTTTTACTATCGTAATGCGATCGTAGTGGGCAGGAATTGTGAAGGCAGCTGAAAGACTCGTCTGAACAGAATGTAGACGACAGCGGCAATTCCCACGAACAGTAGTCCGGTAGTCGTGCTTATGTGTTGTGAAAATCTAGGTCGACCGGAAAGCCTAGAATGTTCCCTTGTCGTGGCAATTCCAGTATTTTTAAGGGCTTAAGTACGCCCTCGAAATTGATGTGCTCCACTGACGGCAAGTGATTGGATATGTTCACTTGTGGCACCCAAAACTTTACCTCAGTGGTTACGTCCTCATACGCCCATAGATTTACAACGACGGAGTGCAGATTGCATCCAGGGTTGAGTTGCAGAATCCCTTGTAGTGAGATTGTGCTTGCAAAAAACGTCTGCAGTTATCTCCTTCGGGATTGAAAATAACCATGAGTTTGGCATTTTTAATTGGACCCAAAAGTTTTCAGGTTTTGAGTACCGTCGTTTTTTTTTATTAGGAGCAGTACTTCACAGCTGGTTGCAGTGTTGCCGCTGTACAACGGATGTTTTTGCGGGCATATTATTAAGCCCTCCATCTTGTTGCAGTGCTCCCAATCGCCCACAGTCATTCCGCAGTACATTGTTTTTTCGTCATCCATCAGAATGTGCTTACATTGAGATTTAATGCTCACAAAGCAATTTGTGTGTAGATAAAAGAATAGCTGAGCTCGTTGTTCTTGACGTTATCTTTGAAGTCTTCCCAAGTTCGATGGGATCCAGGTCTGGAAACTGGACGCCTTCAGGCATACTGAGTAAGATCTTCTGGATCTGATTCTGAAACTTGGTAATTGGCATCAGGTTCTCCAAGAAATTGCCATTCATATTCCAGATGACGGCAATAATTTCCCAGGGCATCCATGCCCATTGACAATGTCTTGAATTCTGTGAGAAAGCCATCGAAGTTTAGTTGAGCATTCAATGCATTTTCCATCGTGTACATTGTCTTATTAACATTTTTGAAATTGTCCCAAATGACGTCATTTGGCTTTTTCATCACTTGGACGGTGGCATCTTGATTCGACGACTGGTTGCGTAAGAGGTCGAGTAAATAGTCATTGTTTTCTTTGCTTTTCTGAACCTTTTCAATCAGTTTTTCCGCGTGCTCTTTATCCATCAACCCAAATACTGATTGAAAGATTTCTCCAATCACCCTCAGTGGTGCTCTCGACACACACGCAGTTCTCGTTAGTCCTACAATACCCTCATTTTCATAAAATATCCTGGATTTATTGTCTACACATTTTAAGTTCTGTGACTTCACATTGTGACAGAGACTTATGCACAATTTTATATGTAATATATTATGTAGCAAATTTTTATTATACTCTTTCGAAGAAAATAGTATATTAAGTTTGTGCTGAAGTTTGTAACGCATAGAAGGAAGCGTCTGAGACCCCCAAACGTTACTGCCAGTATGCTTAGAATGACAATACAAATTGATCTGGCCATGTCCGTCTGTCTGTCTGTATGTATGCAAACTAGTCCCTCAGTTTTTGAGCTATCGCGATAAAACTTTGCACAGATACTTAATATTCCAGAGGACAGCACATTGGTCGGAGCCGGCCGCATCGGACCACTATATCTTATAGCTGCCATACAACTCGAAGTCGGTTTTGGCCATATATCCCATGTTTTTGAATCTATCGCGATGAAACTTTGCACTGATACTTATAATTCAAAAAGACATCACATTGGTTGGAGCCGGATCGGATCACTATATCTTATAGCTGCCATACAACTCGAAGTTGGTTTTGGCCATAAATCCCATGTTTTTAAAGCTATCGCGATACAACTTTGCACAGATACTTATTATACAAAGAGACATCACATTGGTTAAAGCCGGCCGGATCGGATCACTATATCTTATAGCTGCCATACAACTGGCAAAAAATAAATTATTCTTTGAACAAAAAAAAAAAAATGTTACGCGACAAAACGATTTTATACAGCTTATGAAATTTCAGTGGTGCAGCTGGCAGAGTAAAAATTGCCTATAGGTTCGAAAAGAGTATAAAATCTTCGGCACGCCGAAGATAATCCTTCCCCACTTGTTTTCATTTGTTTGTGCCAAATTTAAGCCACGATCACTGGGAGGCTGGCAAATCGATAACATGTCGATATACCTCAAATCACAAATCGATTAAACGTGAATATCTCCCACAATTTTTAAGCTAGAGTCCCCAAATTTGGAATTTAGACTAGGGCTGACCAGCACAAAAGATTGCGTTCTGGATTTTCCGGCCACGCCTACTAGAACGCCCCCCAGCCACCGCACCACCACGAAACACGGAAGCCTATATCTCGCACAGTTTAAAAGCTAGGGCCACCAAACTTTGAGGGTAGACTTCTGGCCAAGTCCTCTAAAGATCGTCCAAATTTGGGGGCCACTACCCCTCCCACCCCCAAAAATCGCGAAAATTTGTATCTACCACAGTTTTAGAGCTAGAGTCACCAAACTTCTGGTCACCCCCTCTTAAGATCGGTAAAAAATATTTGGGGCCACGCCCCTCCCGACCCCAAAAATCGCGAAAATTTATACCTTCCACAGTCTTAGAGCTAGAGTCACCAAAATTTGTAAGATTGACTTCTGGTCACCCCCTCTTAAGAACGGTACAAATATTTGGGGCCACGCTCCCTCCCACCAGCAAAAATTGCGAAAATGTATATCCACAGTTTTAGAGCTAAAATCACCATAGACTTCTGGTCACCCGACTTCAACTCTCTCACTTGTCTATATTTTGCTTAATCTTACCTAATACAATATCTAGGTACACATTTGCAGTTACAATCGCGTCTAGACTCGTTGTCCTCCACATATTTCTATAGGAGACCTATTATCGCTTGCTTATATGTTTATTGCGGTCACTTATCGTACCGCGTGCGTGCGTGTGGGCACGTATCTACTGTTCTTCTCGATAAGAGTCCTGTTTAATTATGATAACATTGAACAACTAGGGTTATCCATCTATTATAGATGATTCATAAAGAACTACACTGCTATAGCTTAACTCCTAACCGAACTACTTTAAGGTGACAATTGCAAAGTTAGTGCCAATCAGTCAAGAAAGTTCAAACAGTTAAATAGCTTGAAACCTTCGACATATTAAAAAGTATTTTAATATCCGAAGTTGTGATGTAAAGATAACCTGACTTTAAAAAATTCTTCGACCCAACAACTGATGCCTCCGACGTGGTCTGGGAGATGTGTTGTCCCAGTAAAGTCGCCCGATAACAATGATCTCAAGAACATTGCGTGTTAAAGAAGCAGATTTCGCTACAAATGAGCGAGAGTAGTTGGCATTTGTTTGGACTCTCAAAAGTTTCTGGAATTGCCTGTATTAAGGAACTAAGCATTTTTACTGACCATCAACTCCAGACCTGCGCGGTATCCGACCGCAAACCGAATGCCAAAATAAAACGCTGGAAAGCTTTTATTGATGAGCATGATGCTAATTTGATTTCCAAACTTGGCAAAGATAATTACGTAGCAGACGCATTGTCCTGTCAAAACGTAAATGCCCAAGGTTCTGCTTCCCAATGTTCGGACTTTGCTACAATTCATAGCGAAGAATCCCAGACCTACACAATTGAAACCACGGACAAGCCAATCAACTGCTTCAAGAATCATATTGTACTTGGAGATGCAGAACTAAACAAGACACGTCATACTAGTCTCAGATCGCAGCACACTTCTACAGAAATTACAAGACAATGCGTGCTGCCAAACCCTTGCCTTCTTTTAACACAAACTACTTGAACTTTTCCGTCAACTTCATTCTGTCACGATTAAGAAACCAATCGAAATTATCCACTCAAACACAATAGGAAAAGATTTACAGGTCAGATACAGAACAGAAGAGGAAAACAATTTGTTTACTCTTTTCGAAGAAAATAGTATATTAAGTTTGTGCTGAAGTTTGTAACGCATAGAAGGAAGCGTCTGAGACCCCCAAAAGTTACTGCCAGTATGCTTAGAGGGGACAGCACATTGGTCGGAGCCGGCCGGATCGGACCACTATATCTTATAGCTGCCATACAACTCTAAGTCGTTTTTGGCCATAAACTCGATGTTTTCAAAGCAATTTTCTTTTTGCTTTTCACCTGAACATCCTTATAACTCATCAATGGGTAAAATTGCAAAATTATTGAGTCATAAACAGCGAAGATATGCGTCATTAAATATTTTGAAAGAACAGGTGCATTCGAGCAAACAAATTCAAGCGCAAGTAAGCTTTTGACAGTCTGCTCTTCAAGGGATTTTGTCATCGATCATTGAAACGGCTTGTGGTGTAAGGGTTTAAGTGACGCCCTAGCAAACGAAAGGTCCCGAGATCGAGTCTCAGCGGCGACTGGTCATTTATTTTCATGTTTTCTTATTCTTCCTTTCAAATATAAAATAACTGTAATCAAATTAATTTGCTTCCAATGTCTTAGAACAAAAACAATGCCACGCGAAAACACAAATGCTCAGTATAATCGAGTTTGTCAGCGCATTTCTTTTTTTTTTTATTTTTATTTGGCAAGCTACATAGGGTGTTTACCCTATTTCCAGGCCGATATAACTTTGAACTTTAAAAACCCATCTCAGTGGGGAGATGACGCTGTTATCAGCACGGGTATGCTATAATAATATTGCTATAATTTTCTAAAGAAGCCGGCCGTTCCGCGATCGGCCAAGGATCCAGAGGTCCGACGGGTGCTTGCGCTTCAGACGCCTATGTCTCGCCGGTCTTGCGAGTTGTCTAGCCAGGCGGTTAGAGTGGTCTAACAATCGAGCGCGATACCGGTTGGAGCTTTTACTTATGGCCTCACACACCGTTGGTATTTGAAGGTCGTTGAGGATAGTCTCATTTTTGACGTAATGATGCCACTGAATATTGGTCATGCGGCGCAAAGACTTTGTTATTGTAGCTTGAACTCTTCTTAGGGTAGTGTCACATGCAGTCCCCCAGCAAGTGATACCCCAATTTAACGTTGGCAGTATAATGGTCTTAAATAACCGTACTTTGGCTCTTAGGGAAAGACCACTCCCTGGTCTGAGAAGCCAGTCCAATTTCCCCAGTTTTTTGTTCACTGTTCCACATGCTTTTTTAATATGGCTGCTCCATGTGAGGCGCCTGTCCAGGGTCACTCCCAAATAAGTGATGTTATCAGTGTGCGCGATTCTCTTACCATCTAGATAAAGCCGACGTGAGCGCCCAGGCCGGAGTGCAAACGTGGCGTGTTGGGTTTTTTCAATATTCGGCTCTATATTCCATCGCGAGGCCCAGCACTCGAACTCATCTAGGAATCCTTGGACACGTCTGGAGGCAGTCGTTGAGTAACTGCTAGAAGCTAGGAAAGCTGTGTCGTCAGCATATGTTGCCGTCAATGATCCGGGTGTATTGAGGATGGGAAGATCCGCCGTAAATACAGTGTATAGTATTGGTCCAAGAATACTACCCTGAGGTACACCAGCCCGAATAGGACGCATTCCGGACCGGGCATCTCTGTATTCGACAGCAAATGCTCTGCCTTCCAGGAAAGAGACAAGCACCTTCCAGAGACCTTCAGGGAGCAGCGGCATTAGCTTGTAGCAGAGGCCCTCGTGCCAGACCCTATCAAAAGCCTGCCGAATGTCCAGGAAAACTGCGGCACAGTATTTTTTCTTTTCGAAGGCGCTGAGGATGTGGCTTACAACACGATGGATTTGTTCAACCGCATTATGGCGTCCTCGGAAGCCAAATTGATGGTCTGGTAGTGCATTTTCAAAAGCGTCAACGGCCAGAAGACGGGTTAAAAAGATTCTCTCAAAGACCTTCGAAAAAGTAGGCAGGAGACTTATCGGCCTGAAAGAGTCCGGATTGTGGGGATCCTTGCCTTTCTTTGGCACCATAACAATAAGAGCGCGCTTCCATGGGGCCGGGAAATGACCCAAGTCAAGTACGGCATTGAACAGCCGACAAAGCTGTGAGACAATTACGCTGGGTAGAGCCTTGGCCACTTTGCCATCAATAGAATCCATTCCAGGTGCCTTAGAGAGAATCAACCTCTTTATTTGAGAATGAACCTCATCTTCGGTTACCGGCTGGACAAAATGAGAGGGGCCGAAGGATAGGCCAATCCTCGAGACGGTGGCTCTTACCTCTTGTCTGGTCGCGAAATCAAAAGGAGTGAACCGTGCTTCGAGTTCATTCGCAAAAACTTCAGCAATATCGTCATCAGTACGAGCCCATGTACCATCATTACGTCGGAGAGGGAGCCTGCGAAGAGGCTGTCGCTTGATGCTGCGGGTGCACTTCCACAACGCAAAACCATGTTCCTCGTCAGGGTCGATGGCGTTGAGCTTGTTTACAAAGAACTCCGACTTAGCAGACTTAAGCACACGCCTAAGATTTGAGACAGCGGCTTTCCACCGTGCCAGATCCAGCAGATGACGCGTCCTCATCCACTCGCGACGCAGAGAATGCCCTCGTCTAGCCAAAATCGAAATCTCAGGTTTAGAGGATGCCCAAGATGGCGGAGGTGCGTATGGGGTTCCGGTAGCAGAAGGAGCAGCAAGGTGAATCTTGTCAACCAGATCCTGCGCAAAAGCGTCAATGTTAGCAGGAGTGTCAAGAGGGAGAGGGTTAGCAATAGCTAGTGTCGAGAGCCGAGTACCAAAGTCCTCTATATTCGAGCCACGGGGGAGAAGCCTAGGTTTGGCGGTAACCACATAGGCGGACACACAAAAGTAAGCCAGCAACGGGATGTGATCAGAGGATAGACCTGTACACTCTGATATGGCGAGGTGGTTGCAGGGGATGCCTTTGTAGACCGCAAAGTCAATGGCCGTGGGGAGATACCGGGTATTTCCCGGAAAATGTGTGGGTGCGCCGGTGGCCAAGACCTGAAGATTGGAGCCTGATACCAGTGACATCAAAGTATCTCCTCTAATACACGACCGCCTGCATCCCCAAAATTGATGGTGCGCATTCCAGTCGCCGCCAATAAAAAAGTGGTTGCCCATAGAGCCAAATAGGCGATGATACTCTCCAGAAGTCCAGCATTGACGATGTCCAGGTGGGCAATATACAGCAGCAAAAGAAACTCTTCCAATACCAGTGACCAAGGATATAGAAATAGCTTGTAGATGAGGCTCAGCAATAGTACTACTGAGGTGAAAGTCAAACGATGACCGCACGATGACTGCAGCACCACCACGGAGACGGTCACCCGGGTGATTGGCAAAGTGAACATCATAACCATGGATGCGGAAGGAGGAGCGGCTGTTGAAGTGTGTTTCTGAAACAAGAAGGATATCAACATCCTTTTCCTGGAGAAGATGTTCGACCTCCAGGGTCTTGCCAATGATGCCATTGGCGTTCCAAATAATGATGTTCAGACCATAATTAGACATCGCGATGCAAAGACGTTGAAATATGTGCACCATTCGTCAGTAAGGATCGCATCATCTCTAAAGTAGATGTCATTATCGACATCATCTGGTCAAAACGCGATAACAGCTTGTCAATCGCAGCCGCTTGTGTTGAAGCACTAGCTTCCTGCTGTCTACGTAGTTCGTCAATGAAGCTATGTAGTCTGTCCTGAGCAGGCTGAGTTGTGGAATCCGAGGGCAAATGTCCAGGGATGCTAGAACCAGGGACATTAGGCTTCCTACTATAGCCCGGTGTAGGCATTTCAAAACTGCTTTGTGGCGCAGGTATAAGAGTGCTGCGCTGACAAACGGGGACAATTTGGTTTAAATCCCAGCCGCGACTTATTGATTTTTATTGTTTTTCTAATTTTTTTTTTAAATATATATCAAATAGCTTGAATTCAATATTTTAAAAGAAAAATTTAAAATCATATGATATCAATTCTTAGAGCAAAAAAATAAATGCCACGCGATAAAACGATTTTTACTACTATTGAAATTTCAGTGGTGCAGTTGGCAGGTTGAAAATTGCCTAAAGGTTCGAAAAGAGTATAGAATCTTCGGCACGCCGATTTTAATTTGATTTGGTTTGGGCTCATATATAGTATGGGTGTTTAGAGTTTTTGGTTCGTGCTCAATTGTAGCACTTCGTATTGACTTTTCATTTTTATCAGTTTCTTTTTTAGGTACTTCATAGGCAGAAAAGGACAAACATTGTGTGTCGATCTTAATCATTCCTCATACCTCATCAATCATACCTAAATCATTCTACAAAGCCCATTATTTCGTATAAACGACTTTGTCAGCCTACCCGTTCTCCAAGGAGCTTCAGCCAAATTTTCTGCTTTCAACAATACTAACGTGCCTGGCTTCAGGTTCTCGTTTGCGTTACTCCATTTGTACCTTTTTTGTAGCTCGGACAAGTACTCAATGGACCAACGTTTCCAAAACTCCTCACAATTAGACTGAACCGTTTTCCAGTGGTCACGCAGTCCGTTGTAACTTTTGTAACTTTTTGAATCCAATAGCGTCATCCAAGTTGCGCCTATTAGGAAATGCGCCGGAAAAAGCACTTGCATTATCACCTTTGCAGTGACCGTCACCGGATTGACCAAACCTAATGGATCGAATAATTTCGAAATGTCGGACAAAATATTTCTTCTTGTTGCTTTTTTCTTGCATTCCCAATTACAATTAATTCCGAAATAGCCTGTTGCCGGCATCCAGCATACTGCTAACGCTTTACCTGTGTCCACTTGATCTCTATTCAAATCCGATCGCATAGCTTTATCAGCTACGGGAATCGATTTAAGAA
The DNA here is from genome assembly GCA_035042425.1 of Drosophila flavopinicola. NCBI lineage: Eukaryota > Metazoa > Arthropoda > Insecta > Diptera > Drosophilidae > Drosophila > Drosophila flavopinicola. Next base: position 158,446 of record JAWNLL010000207.1, on the reverse strand, counting down.
TTGTTTCAGTGTTTGAAATCCTTTTCCTAAGGGGAGATCGCCTTTGTCTTGAGGCTTTTGACAGCTGATGTTTTACCACCAGGCACTGTGCAATGTAACTGCCAGCACCGGTTATAAGATCATTTATTATGACTTTTGCTGCTGTTGGTAATTTTTTATCAGGCACATATGAAGCAGAAGCAAATGTTTTATTTTGAAAATTTTCTTCGCCCTTTCGTTGTTCTTTTGTGTATTTTGGGTGATCAACGCTTTTCTACTCTACTTTCCTAAACTTTCTTATCTGTGTGTCTAGTCCATCGGATACCGATGTTACCGTGCCACAATATTTAGCTGATTGGTTTAGTATTGCTATCCCGTTAGCGATCCAACCAAACACTGTATTTTGTAAACGAATGTTTCCTTCGTTTAATCTAGCAGTGCCGTCATAGAGTATTTCTATTCCCAAAAGGATATCAATGCCTTTTGGAATATTAAAATGGGGATCAGCCAATTCTAACTTTTGCACCGTATCTCCAATATATATATTTTGGGTCGGTAGTTCCGACACAATTTTTTTTATAATTAACACTTCAATATTTGATTTATAACTTGAAGTTTTTGATTTTAAATTGACTTAAACTCTCATCAACCTGCGCAGTGTTACCTGACATGCCTTCGACAGTTGTGTGCGTTTTTTCGCCTTTTAACCCAAGATTATTTAGCATCTGTTTTGTTAAAAAATGTAATTGCGAGCCACTATCAAGTAACACCCTGCAATCCTGCCAATTTCCTTTTCTGTCCTGAACCTGTACTAAGTTGCTCACACTCTAAAAATTGTATTAAAGGGGTAGTTGTTGTATGTGTTTAGGGTTAGCCAACGAATTTTCATATTTGGACCTTAAATTTATATTTAGTTTTCTTACAAAAATAAAATTAACAAGTAAGAGTGCTCTAGTCGCCAGTGCCCGACTAGGAGATACCCTGAACCCAGTCCGTACTTCATACTTACCAATCAATGCACATCTATACAAACACACACATACTGCAAGCAGTTTAAGCTGACTAACTTCTTTGCAAGGCCCCACACTATGCAAAAGTAAATCTTAAATAACTTCTGTATTTAATGCCCGATCTATCTGAAATTTTTAAGACATAACATTTGGTATAAAATGTGTGACCAAACCAAATTGCAAGGACATAACTTCAAAAATGCGTTTTTCAACTTTTGGGGGGATTGGGGGTGATATCCAAAAAGTGAAATGTATGTTACATGTGTATGCTATTCGAGACTATATATTATCGAGATTGGGGTCTCTAGCTCTTATATTTAACTTATATAATCTTGATCAGTATCAACAGCCGAGTCGATCTAGCCATGTCCGTCTGCGTGTCCGTCCGTCTGTATGAACAAGCGGATATCAGAGACTATAAGAGCTAGAGACTTCATATTTGGAGTAGTCCCGGGACAGATCGAGTTTATTTCATTTTATCGATAACTGATCCAGTTTAAAAGGTATCGATCAGTTTCGATTTGAGAACAGCTTTTTTGGGCTATAACTTACAAGTTATAAGAGCTAGATGCACCAAATTTGGTATGTATTATCTGGAATGGCATACACATGTAAAAAAATATTTCACTTTTTGGATACCACACAGAAGTTATTTAAGATTAACCTTTCCGTGGTGTGGGGCTCAGTGCAGAAGAAAGCTAACTGCTTGAACTGCTTGAACTGCTTGCAGCATTATATTAGTATGAAAAAATATAAGGACTGGGTTCAGGGTATCTCCTAGTCAGGCAATGTCGACTAGATCATTCTTACTTGTTTTTTTCAAACACTTCAATTAAATTTTAAATACACTCGCGTGAACTTTTAGGGGTCACCATGAAACAAAATTCCAAACACCAAACTAAAACACAACGCAAGAACGCGAGAGAAACACGTACGAGCTGATTCGATGTAAATTAATGACTGCTGCCGCATTGCTTTGGCAGGTTTATTGAAAACTCTTAAATTATCTTATTATTATCTATATTTAGCTTAATCTCTCCTAGGACAATATCTAGGTACACAATTGCAGTTACAATCGTGTCTAGACTCATTATCCTAGAACATATTTGTTTAGGAGAGCTCTTATCGCTTGCTTACATGTTTATTACGGTCACTTACCGTGCCGCGTGCATGCGTGTGGCACGTATCTACTGTTTTCTCGATAAGAGTCCTGTTCAACTTTGATAAGATTGAACATTCACCGTGGCACACAACAACACAGTACTGCAAATACATGACAACATAGTGGCTGAATGCGACGATGGAATTCTAGCTGTCACAGAATGCGCTACAACCACCTATGCGACGTTCTACAAATTGGCACCGCATGATACCTTCGCCCGCGTAATATAATCAGGCGGCTCAGCTGTATGTCACACGCAGCCCAGTCACCTGGAGCCATTTTCCGTAGTAGATGAGGCAATTGTTATTGTCAACGAACAATTCTCAAGAGTCAGCATAGATGACGAGCCCATGATAACAATTAAAGGGACTCACCTCATCACGTTCGAGCGCGCAGCTATGAGTAACGATACTATGTATCTGAACCACAACAAAGCTGTAAGAAAATTCCCAGGCATCGCGGCTCCGCCCCTGCTGAGTCACGGGACACGATCATGTGCTTAGCCTACCACTGCTGCTTCTGATGGATGAACATAACCTATATATCATCCGGGAACTCATAGACGATGTGACATCCGGCGGATCCCCCAAGGTCTGGTTCGCAATTGGAGTGACAGTAAGCCTTATATTTTGTGGCCTCATCCTCGTGGACCAATGCTGGAAATTCTTCAATCAAGCTAAAAGAGGTTATCAACGAGTTAAGCATTACCAAGGACGGCAATGATCTTGAGGGGGGAATAATTAGCAAGCAAGTTAACTATTGCTTATGTCGCAAGTGCTGTGCTATCATTATGATTATGCTGAGTCGGCTTGCCGACACGAGCTCTCTGCATGTTTTCCATTTACATATGTATTTAGCTTTAGTTCTTTATTCATTCTTTTGGTAAAATCAGTTTTATATCTGGCGTGTAACGAAGTACATCTTCATTATTAAATGCACTACTCCGGCCATAGCAAATGCATTATTTCATTACTACGCCACACGTCTAGTGATTTAATCAACGCAACTCTTGGACTCGTTCAGCACACACCACACCTCGGCTACAACTAGCGAGAATGGCGGACTGTAAAGGGACACAAAAAAAAGTAATAACTTAAGCTGCATTACCTAAATTTTCGTAACATAAGTAAATATATATAAGAGCGATGAATACTTTTGTGAGATGAAAATATGCGTTTTTTTCAGTTTTGTTGCTCTATTTTGATAACTGTTGAAAGTTTTCAAATTTTTATACTCTGATACCGAAGGTACTCATAGTATATTGGTTTTGTCGAATGTCCGTCAGGCCGTCCGTCTGTCCGTCTGTCTGTCTGGATGAACGCGCGTATTTCCGAAACGATATTAGATAGACTCTTGAAATCTTTTGCGTTATGATTATAGCTATCTGCTTCAGATCAAGTTTATTCCAAATTTATGCCACGCCCACTGGGAGGCTGGCAAATCGATAACATGTCGATACACCTCAAATCACAAATCGATTAAACGTGAATAACTCCCACAATTTTGAAGCTAGAGTAATCAAATTTGGTAGGTATATTGCTGGTGACCTCCCGAAAAATTTGGATCCTAGGTTAATCGGCCACGCCCATTATTACGCCCACCAGCCCCCCTCCAAAATTAATTTGAAATGCTTATATCTCCCGCAGTTTTAGAGCTAAAGTCACCATATTTGGAATATATATTACTGGTGACGTCCTCTACAGATTACAGAAACAAAATTTTGACCACGCCCACTCCCGCCCCCGTAATCGCGAAAATCGATATACATGAATGCACAATTCGATAACACGTGTATATTTCCCGCAATTTTGAAGCTAGAGTCCCCAAATTTGGAATTTAGACTAGGGCTGACCAGCCCAAAAGATTGCGTCCTGGATTTTCCGGCCACGCCCACTAGAACGCCCCCCAGCCACCCCGCCCCCACGAAACACGGAAGCCTATATCTCGCACAGTTTAAGAGCTAGGGCCACCAAACTTTGAGGGTAGACTTCTGGCCAAGTCCTCTAAAGATCGGACAAAATTTTGGGGCCACGCCCCCGCCCGCCCCCAAAAATCGCGAAAATGTATATCTTCCACAGTTTTAGAGCTAGAGTCACCAAAATTGGAGGATAGACTTATTGTCAGCCCCCCTAAAGATCGGCAAAAAAAATGTTGGGGCCCCGCCCCCTCCCGCCCCCAAAAATCGCGAAAATGTATATCTTCCACAGTTTTAGAGCTAGAGTCACCAAAATTGGTAGATAGACTTCTGGTCACCCCCTCTTAAGATCGACCATGCCCCTCCCGTTCCCAAAAACTTGGAATGCCGATTTCGGGTCACCCAAACACCAGCAAAAATTTTCTGTTCACTTGCTTTCAGCTGTTCTTAAAATGGTATCAGAGTATTACGCAGTCGGCTCCGCCCGACTGCAACGTTCTCACTTGTTTCTTTTGCATTGCCTTTGTTAAACATTATTCTACGAATGCAGAAAAAAACAAGTAGAGAAGGATTATCTTCGGCGTGCCGATTTTCACTATTTTTCCGTGACTGCTTATTTAATTCGCAGATATTAATGTCGCATACATATACCCCTACATATAAAATAAAATATATAAAGGTATTCATGTAAACAGGGACGTTTCACTATCCGCAGCTCGTGGACGCGTCCCTTGGCATTCATAAGTGCTACCGAATTGAACAATAAACAAGTTTCAGTTTTTCCAAAAAGTCAAAACTACATTACATATGTATACTACAATATACATACCAAATTTTGTGCCTGTTGCTCTTATACCTTTCAAGGCCGCAGTCGGAAATTGAATTGTAATAAAACTTAATCTGAACATACGAGAGCTTATATTCAGAATTTGAGATCCATATTTTTTTTCGCGTGGCATTGGTTTTGCCAATGAATTTACATTTTTCTTTTGAATTATTCTATTAAAGCTACTTTATGTATGAAAAAAAAATTAGAGACAATTTAGGAAATTGAAAATAAATGAATTTGACTACAGCTATAATATAGTTGAGAAGAAGAAAAAATGAAAATAAATGACCAGTCGCCGCTGGTCTTGAACCCAGGAACTTTCGCTCAACAGTTCGCAACTTTACCCCTTACGCCACAAGCCGTTTTGATGATCGCTGACAAAATCCCTTGAAGAGCAGACTGTCAAAAGCTTTCTTGTTTTGCTGTTTACTGCTTACATCTCTGACAAACTCGATTTATACTGAGCTTTTGTTTTTTCGCGTGGCATTGTTTTTGTTCTAAGCCATTGAAAGCAAATGAATTTGATTACAGTTATTATATATTTGAAAAGAAGAATAAGAAAAAATGAAAATAAATGACCAGTCGCCGCTGGTCTTGAACCCAGAACATTTCGCTCAACAGTTCGCAACTTTACCCCTTACGCCACAAGCCGTTTTGATGATCGCTGACAAAATTGCTTGAAGAGCCGACTGTTACAAATTTCCTTGTTTTGTTTTCCTGCAACCTACAACTCGCGTTTGTCAGCATTTGTTTTTTCGCGTGGCATTGTTTTTGTTCTAAGCTATTGGAAGCAAATTAATTTGATTACAGTTATATATTTGGAAGGAAGAAAAAGAAAAAAGTATTAAATTAACAATCAGTCGCCGCCGAGGCTCGAACTTGCGAAACCTGCGTTCGTTAGCGCGGCTCTTTACGCCTTACGCCACAAACCGTTTTGATGATCGATGACAAAATACCTTGAAGATCAGACTATCAAAAGCTTTCTTGCGCTTGACTTTGTTTGGTCATATGCACCTGTTTTTTGAAAATATTTAATGACGCATATCTTCGCTATTTATGTCTCAATCGATTTGCAATTTTACTCATTGAAGAGTTATAAGGATGTTCAAGTGTACAAGAAAATTTAAGGCAATTGCTTTGAAAACATCGGATCTATGGCCAAAACCGACTTTGAGGTGTATGGCAGCTATAAGATATAGTGGTCCGATCCGGCCGGCTCCGACCAATGTGCTGTCCCCTTGAATAATAAGTGTCTGAACAAAGTTGCATCGCGATAGCTCAAAAACTGAGGGACTAGTTTGCATACATACAGACAGACAGACGGACATGGCTAGATCAATTTGTATTGTCATTCTAAGCATACTGGCAGTAACTTTTGGGGGTCTCCGACGCTTCCTTCTATGCGTTACAAACTTCAGCACAAACTGAATATACTATTTTGTTCGAAAAGAGTATAAATATATAAAAAAGTATTTGCTAAGATGATGAAAGACTTGGGTTTATTCTCCATATGCTTAGCAATCAATACTTTAGTGAGTCACTGTAGCCCAAAGGTTCGAAAAGAGTATAAAATCTTCGGCATGCCGAAGAATATTCTTCCTTACTTATTATACTCTTTATACCTTCGGTACTCAAAGTATATTGGTTTTGTTTATACTCTGATACCGAGGGTACTCATAGTATATTGGTTTTGTCGGATGTCCGTCAGGCCGTCCGTCTGTCTGTCTGTCTGGATGAACGCACGTATTTCCGAAATGATATTCGATAGACTCTTGAAATCTTTTTTGTTATGATTATAGCTATCTGCTTCAGATCAAGTTTGTTCCAAATTTATGCCACGCCCACTGGGAGGCTTGCAAATCGATAACATGTCGATACACCTCATCACAAATCGATTAAACGTGAATATCTCCAACAATTTTGAAGCTAGAGTAATCAAATTTTGTAGGTATATTGCTGGTGACCTCCCGAAAAAATTGGATCCTAGGTTAATCGCCACGCCCACTATTACGACCACCAGCCCTCCTCCAAAAATAATTTGAAATGCTTATATCTCCCGCAGTTTTGGAGCTAAGGTCACCATATTTGGAATATATATTACTGGTAACGTCGTCTACAGATGAAAGAAAAAATTTCGACCACGCCCACTCCCGCCCCCGTAATAGCGAAAATCGATATACATGAATGCACAATTCGATAACACGTGTATATTTCCCGAAATTTTGAAGCTAGAGTCCCCAAATTTGGAATTTAGACTAGGGCTGACCAGCCCAAAAGGTTTCGTCCTGGAAACCACTAGAACGCCCCCAAGCCACCCCGCCCCCACGAAACACGGAAGCACAGTTCAAGAGCTAGGGCCACCAAACATTGAGGGTAGACTTCTAGCCTAGTCCTCTAAAGATCGGCCAAAAAAATTGGGGGCCACGCCGCCTCCCGCCCCCACAAATCGCGACAATTTATATATTCCACAGAGCTAGAGTCACCAAATTTGGAAAATAGACTTCTGGTCACCCCCTCTTAAATTCGACCACACTCCATCCCGTCCCCAAAAACTTGGATGGCAGATTTCTGGTCACCGATAAACCAGCAAAAATGTTCTGTTTACTTACTTTTAGCTGTTCTTAAAATGGTATCAGAGTATTACGCAGTCGGCTCCGCCCGACTGCAACGTTCTCACTTGTTTTATTTTGCCTAAGTGTTGAGCCCAGCGAAGCGTGTATAGCAGCACACAAAGATATATATTTTGTTGTTTTCTTTTCGTCCAATTGATTGTGTCGCGATTGTCATAAACAAAGTGAGGGTGAGTTTTGGTTTGATGTGTACACACTTTTTTGGGCTGCTGAAAACGTGAAGTAAAAAAAAAACTAACTCAATACGAAAGAGGCATATTTGCCACCGGGACACGCAAACACACACAAACAGGCATGAGTAAAAGACCTCACATTTTGTGTGTGGTGTTTGCAATACTCATGTACATGTATATAAAATACAGTGTACTTGTAGTTGCGGTGCACCGTTGCCGATCTCTGGTTAGTATGAATGAATCTCTGGTTAGTAAGGACTGAGTTCAGGGTGTCTATTATATTTACTGTATAACTTACTTAACTTTACTTCATATAATTTTCAATTGTATTTTCTGTGTCAGACTGTATCTAATTGACAGTATAAAAAGAAAAAATTGCATTCAGCAGCCATATACGATTTTATTATGCATCCATGCGATCATTTTCACTCTGCCAACTGCACCACTGAAATTTCAAATGTAGTAAAAAATCGTTTTATCGCGTGGCATTTATTTTTTTGCTCTAAGAATTGGTATCATATGAATTTAAATTTTTCTTTTAAATTATTGAATTCAAGCTATTTGATATACATATATTTGAAAAAAATAATTAGAAAAAAAATAAAAAGCAATAAGCCGCGCGGCTGGGATTTGAACCATGCTCTCCCGTTTGTCAGCCCAGCACTCTAATACCTGCGCCACCAAGCAGTTTTGAAATGCACTGACAAACTCAATCATACTGCTCGTTTGACAGGGCGCCACTTTATCCTTTACGCCACACGCAGTTTTGATGATCGATGACAAAATCGCTTGAAGAGCAGACTGTCAAAAGCTTACTTGTTTAGCTTTTTACTGCTTACACCAAGCAGTTTTAAGAATCGCTGACAAACTCGATTATACTGTTTGTTTGTTTTTTCGCGTGGCATTGTAATTGTTCTAAGGCATTGGTAGCAAATGAATTTGATTACAGTTATTTTATATTTGAAAAGCAGAATAAGAAACAAGTGAGAACGTTGCAGTCGGGCGGAGCCGACTGCGTAATACTCTGATACCATTTTAAGAACAGCTGAAAGCAAGTGAACAGAAAATTTTTGCTGGTGTTTGGGTGACCCGAAATCGGCATTCCAAGTTTTTGGGAACGGGAGGGGCATGGTCGATCTTAAGAGGGGGTGACCAGAAGTCTATCTACCAATTTTGGTGACTCTAGCTCTAAAACTGTGGAAGATATACATTTTCGCGATTTTTGGGGGCGGGAGGGGGCGGGGCCCCAAAATTTTTTTGCCGATCTTTAGGGGGGCTGACAATAAGTCTATCCTCCAATTTTGGTGACTCTAGCTCTAAAACTGTGGAAGATATACATTTTCGCGATTTTTGGGGGCGGGCGGGGGCGTGGCCCCAAAATTTGTTGTCCGATCTTTAGAGGACTTGGCCAGAAGTCTACCCTCAAAGTTTGGTGGCCCTAGCTCTTAAACTGTGCGAGATATAGGCTTCCGTGTTTCGTGGGGGCGGGGTGGCTGGGGGGCGTTCTAGTGGGCGTGGCCGGAAAATCCAGGACGCAATCTTTTGGGCTGGTCAGCCCTAGTCTAAATTCCAAATTTGGGGACTCTAGCTTCAAAATTGCGGGAAGTATACACGTGTTATCGAATTGTGCATTCATGTATATCGATTTTCGCGATTACGGGGGCGGGAGTGGGCGTGGTCAAAATTTTGTTTCTGTAATCTGTAGAGGACGTCACCAGTAATATATATTCCAAATATGGTGACTTTAGCTCTAAAACTGCGGGAGATATAAGCATTTCAAATTAATTTTGGAGGGGGGCTGGTGGGCGTAATAATGGGCGTGGCCGATTAACCTAGGATCCAAATTTTTCGGGAGGTCACCAGCAATATACCTACCAAATTTGATTACTCTTGCTTCAAAATTGTGGGAGTTATTCACGTTTAATCGATTTGTGATTTGAGGTGTATCGACATGTTATCGATTTGCCAGCCTCCCAGTGGGCGTGGCATAAATTTGGAATAAACTTGATCTGAAGCAGATAGCTATAATCATAACGCAAAAGATTTCAAGAGTCTATCTAATATCGTTTCGGAAATACGCGCGTTCATCCAGACAGACAGACGGACAGACGGACGGCCTGACGGACATTCGACAAAACCAATATACTATGAGTACCTTCGGTATCAGAGTATAAAAATTAAAATAATTATTGGTCGCCGCTAGGAATCGAACCTGCACCTTTCGTTTGCCAGGGCGCCACTTTATCCCTTACGCCACAATTAGTTTTGATGAGCGATGACAAAATCGCTTGAAGAGCAGACTATCAAAAGCTTACTTGCGCTTGGGTTTGTTTGCTCATATGCACCTGTTTTTTCAAAATATTTAATGACGCATATCTTTGCTATTTATGTCTCAATCGATTTGCAATTTTACTCATTGAAGAGTTATAAGGATGTTGAAGTGTACAAGGATATTTATAGCAATTGCTTTGAAAACATCGGATTTATGGCCAAAACCGACTTCAAGTTGTATGGCAGCTATAAGATTTAGTGGTCCGATCCGGCCGGCTCCGACCAATGTGCTGTCCCCTCTAAGCATACTGGCAGTAACTTTTGGGGGTCTCAGACGCTTCCTTCTATGCGTTACAAGCTTCAGCACAAACTTAATATACTATTTTCTTCGAAAAGAGTATAAAAATTGTTTTCCTCTTCTGTTCTGTATCTGACCTGTAAATCTTTTTCTATTGTGTTTGAGTGGCTAATTTCGATTGATTTCTTAATCGTGACAGAATGTAGTTGACGGAAAAAGTTCAAGTAGTTTGTGTGGAAAGAAGGCAAGGGTTTGGCAGCACGCATTGTCTTGTAATTTCTGTAGAAGTGTGCTGCGATCTGAGACTAGTATGACGTGTCTTGTTTAGTTCTGAAAAACGCAGATACGTTCCGATGGAGGGGGAATCAGCATCTCCAAGTACAATATGATTCTTGAAGCAGTTGATTGGCTTGTCCGTGGTTTCAATTGTGTAGGTCTGGGATTCTTCGCTATGAATTGTAGCAAAGTCCGAACATTGGGAAGCAGAACCTTGGGCATTTACGTTTTGACAGGACAATGCGTCTGCTACGTAATTATCTTTGCCAAGTTTGGAAATCAAATTAGCATCATGCTCATCAATAAAAGCTTTCCAGCGTTTTATTTTGGCATTCGGTTTGCGGTCGGATACCGCGCAGGTCTGGAGTTGATGGTCAGTAAAAATGCTTAGTTCCTTAATACAGGCAATTCCAGAAACTTTTGAGAGTCCAAACAAATGCCAACTACTCTCGCTCATTTGTAGCGAAATCTGCTTCTTTAACACGCAATGTTCTTGAGATCATTGTTATCGGGCGACTTTACTGGGACAACACATCTCCCAGACCACGTCGGAGGCATCAGTTGTTGGGTCGAAGAATTTTTTAAAGTCAGGTTATCTTTACATCACAACTTCGGATATTAAAATACTTTTTAATATGTCGAAGGTTTTAAGCTATTTAACTGTTTTTTTATTTATTTATTTATTTATTGTCGACTATTGACAGTCGACACAAAAGAATTTATATAAAATTATAAAACATTTAAGTGTATATACAAAATTTTCAAAAAATTTAAAATAGTAAATATATTAGATTAAAGATATAAAGTTAAAATTACGTTAGGTTCTGGGGATATCAATAGCAAAATTAAATCATTGGTCCAACATTTGTTGCAAGGATTGGGGAAAACCCAGAAAAACCCAATCAAACCAAAAATCAATAAAAATTTGTTTAGTAGTTTGTTAATATTTAAAAGGAAGCAAGTATTTATAATGAATTAGTATATACTATTAGAAAGTATTTTATAAAGTGAAAAATAGACTGATTGGCACTAACTTTGCAATTGTCACCTTAAAGTAGTTCGGTTAGGAGTTTAGCTATAGCAGTGTAGTTCTTTATGAATCATCTATAATAGATGGAAAACCCTAGTTGTTCAATGTTATCAGAATTGAACAGGACTCTTATCGAGAAGAACAGTAGATACGTGCCCACACGCACGCATGCGGTACGATAAGTGACCGCAATAAACATATAAGCAAGCGATAATAGGTCTCCTATAGAAATATGTGGAGAACAACGAGTCTAGACGCGATTGTAACTGCAAATGTGTACCTAGATATTGTCCTAGGTAAGATTAAGCAAAATATAGACAAGTGAGAAAGTTGAAGTCGGGTGACCAGAAGTCTATTTTCCAAATTTGGTGAATTTAGCTCTAAAACTGTGGATATATACATTTTCGCAATTTTTGCTGGGGGTGACCAGAAGTCAATCTTACAAATTTTGGTGACTCTAGCTATAAAACTATGGAAGATATAAGCCTTCGCGATTTTTGGGGGCGGGAGGGGGCGTGGCCACAAAATTTTTTCCGATCTTTAGAGGGGGTGACAAGAAGTCTATCTTCCAATTTTGGTGACTATAGCTCTAAAACTGTGGAAGATATAAACTTCGTAAGGGCGCGGTGGCTGGGGGGCGTTCTATTGGGCGTGGCCGGAAAATCCAGGACGGAATCTTTTGGGCTGGTCAGCCCTAGTCTAAATTCCAAATTTGGGGACTCTAGCTTCAAAATTACGGGATATATACGTGTTATTGAATTGTGCATTCATGTATACCGATTTTCGCGATTATGGGGGCGGGAGTGGGCGTGGTCGAAATTGTTTTTCACCAGTAATATATATTGCAAATATGGTGACCTTAGCGTTAAAACTGCGGGAGATATAAGCATTTCAAATTATTTTGGGAGGGGGGCTGATGGGCGTAATAGTGGGCGTGGCCGATAAACCTAGCATCCAATTTTTTCGGGAGGTCACCAGCAATATACCTACCAAATTTTATTACTCTAGCTTAAAATTGTGGGAGATATTCACGTTTAATCGATTTGTGATTTGAGGTGTATCGACATATTATCGATTTGCCAGCCTCCCAGTGGGCGTGGCATAAATTTGAAACAAACTTGATCTAAAGCAGATAGCTATAATCATAACGCAAAAGATTTCAAGAGTCTATCTAATATCGTTTCGGAAATACGTGCGTTCATCCAGACAGACAGACGGACGGCCTGACGGACATCCGACAAAACCAATATACTATGAGTACCTTCGGTATCAGAGTATAAGAAATGAAAATAAATGATCAGCTGAGACTCGTACTTGGGACCTTTCTGTTGTCAGCGCCACTTTACCCCTTACGCCACAAGCAGTTTTGATGATCGATGACAAAATCGCTTGAAGAGTAGACTGTTAAAAGCTTCCTTGCGCTTGCTCATATGCACCTGTTTTTTCAAAATATATGTATTTATATATATTTTGCAATTTTACCCACTGAGGAGTTATAACGATGTTGAAGTGTACAAGGAAATTTAAAGACTACAAGAACTAGAGACTTCATATTTGGAATATAAGTTCTCCTAGTCCCGGGACAGATCAAGTCTATTTAGTTTTATCGATAACTCATCCCGTTCAAAAGTTAACGATCAATTTCGATTTTAAACCAGCGATTTTGGTCTATAACTTAAAAGTTATAAGAGCTAAGGGCACACAATTTTGGTCGGTATAATCTCGTAAAACACATGTCACAAATATTTTACTTTTTGGATAACACCACCCCATCCCCCCCCTCCCACACACAATCAGCACAAAAGTTAAAAAAGGTATGACCTTGCACACATTTTCTTGGAAATTGTATGCCCAACAAATTTCGGACAATAACCACAGAAGTGGTTTACGATTTAACTTTCCATAGGCTCTGAATATTGCCGTAAATAGGTGGAATCGAGGCCAAGACGCTTGGAGAATATATGTGACAGCTGGGGACACAAAAAAAACAAGTGGGAAAGGATTATCTTCGGCGTGCCGAAGATTTTATACTCTTTTCGAACCTTTAGGCAATTTTCACTCTGCCAACTGCACCACTGAAATTTCAATAGTAGTAAAAAATCGTTTTATCGCGTGGCATTTATTTTTTGCTCTAATAATTTGTATCATATGAATTTAAATTTTTCTTTTAAATTATTGAATTCAAGCTATTTGATATATATTTAAAAAAAATTATTAGCAAAAAAAAACAAGTAAGAGTGCTCTAGTCGGGAGTGCCCGACTAGGAGATACCCTGAACCCAGTCCTTACAATCATTCGTACTGCTCTAAACACACACATGCTGCAGTACAAGCAGTACAAGCAGTGCAAGCGGTTTAAGCAGTTAGCTTGCTTTTCGCTGAGCCCCACACAATGGAAAGTTAAATCTTGAATAACTTCTGTGTTTATTGTCCGATCTTATTGAAATTTTTGGAGCAAGCAATTGTCGATAATATGTGTTACCAAACCAAATTGCAAGGTCGTACCTTCAAAAATGCGTTTTTTAACTTTTGGGGGTTTGGGGGTGGTATCCAAAAAGTGAAATATTTGTTACATGTGTATGCTGATACTGATCAAGAATATATATACTTTATATGGTCGGAGATGCTTCCTTATGCCTGTTACATACATTTGCACAAAACCATAATACCCTTTTTACCCATTTTTAATGGGTTCAGGGTATAAAAATTAATAATTCAGCACAAACTTAATATACTATTTTCTTCGAAAAGAGTATAAAAAGTAGTTGCTAAGACGGTGAAATACTTGGGTTTATGCTCGATATGCTTAGCAATGAATACTTTAGTGAGTCACTGTATATGTAAAATAGTTCAAAGATTCGAAAAAGGCATAAAATCTTCGGTACGCCAAAGATAATTTTTCCCCGCTTGTTTACTAGATGTTCATGCGGAAATTATTGAAAAGGTTTCTTTTTTACTGAGCATATGTATGTATACACATGGTCAACTTAAGCTTGGAATTGCGATTCGATGATTTGTAGAGTTGGCTATTTTCCCGGCTCGTTGCCGCTGGCATTGCTATGTTGACTATTGCCGTCATGATTGTAGATAAGATGCGCTGAGATAGAAAGAGAAAACAGAGAAAGGTAGCATGAGTTAGAAAGTACTAAGAAGAGCTAAGGCTTACCCATCACCACGGGTGGTATGTTTAATGCGCCAAAGGACGCCGTAGCAGTTGTGTTTTTCGCTGCATCCACAAATCTAGCAGCATCCGGTACTGGCAGCGTTACAGATACGGGTGACGCTGTATTGTACGTCACCGGCGAACGCATAATAGGTATTGCAACTGTCGGCGACGCTGTCAATTGTGCCGACAGCTGTGTGGTAGCGGTTACTATAACTTGCGGATCTGGCATTGACTGCTGAAAACGTGCTGGTGGCATTACCACAGTGGCCAGTGGCGAGTAATTGGGGTTGTCGGACAGACCGCTGCGTTGCAGCCGGCCCGTCTTCGTCTCAATGTGCTTGTTGTGGGCACTGAGGCAATGATTACGCATATGGTAAAGCTGTAGAAAGTAGGTATCGCAGTACGGACACTTGTAGCGCTCCCCCGTATGGCGTCGTATGTGCGCCTTCAGGTCGTTGCTCTGGCTGAAGCTTTTCGGGCACTGGTCACACTTGTAGGGACGTTCACCCGTATGGGTGCGCATGTGTATGGTCAGATTGTAGGCGCGATGAAAGCTCTTGCCGCACGTGTTGCACAGATTAGGTTTGGTGCCTGTGTGATAGCTTAAAAGACAATGTAAAAATAAATAGTTTCAAGCTAATCGGAAAACTTTCAAATCCAGATCAGTTAATTGGCTCACTTACCGCTCATGCACCTTAAGATCAGTGGCGCGTGGGAAGGCCTTGATGCAGTAACGGCACTTGTATGGCTTCTCGCCATTGTGACGCCGCATGTGGACGCGCAGATAATCGTTACGGGCGAAACTGTCACCGCATATGCAACAGAGGAAATTGCGCTGGACGGTGTGCGTCTTCTCGTGGCTTCGCAACTCCTGGCGTTCCTTGAATGTCTCGTCGCAGCTCTTGCACGCATAGAGGAATTCCGTGTGAAGCAGCGTGTGCTTGCGCAGGTAAGTCTTGCTGGAGAAACGCTTGGCGCAATATTCGCATGTATTCTCGCTCAGTTGCAGCTTGAGCTCGCTGCTGTTGTCCAAGCCCTCGCCGTTGTGCTTGCTAAACTTGTGCCGCTCGAGGGCATTGCGGTGAGCAAACGCAGCCCCACAGAGAACGCATTTGTGCTCCTTGTTGCCGTGCAAGCTCTGAACGTGAGCTTTTAAATGATCGCTACGCGCAAACGCCTTCGGACAATGTGAGCAGCTGTGGGGCTTATTTTCTAAATGAGACAATTGGTGGCGTAACAGATGGCAGTGGCGGGAAAATGTGCGCATGCACACATTACAGCGATTTTCCGGATTAATTTCCGCATCACCCGGCTTCTTGCGACGACGACGACGCTGCTTATACTCACGCACAGTATGTAGTTGGGTCAACTTCACCAGATTAGACTTATCTTTAGGTGCCGATTTTTCCTCTGCATCCGCTTCGTTTTCATTTCTATCGTCGTCGTCTTCATCAAAGTCACTCTCCCCATTGTCAAGCTCTTCCTCGTTTTCCCCCTCCTCTGCGCTGTGGTAAATGTTCGTTACTGTGGCCCCTATCTCATACTCATCATCCTCATTAATGCTATCAACACACTGGCGTTCCTGCTTAATCGGCAATTGTTGCTCACTACCGGTCACAAGTGGCTCCTCTGTAAATAATCATGAAAAATACTTTGAGACATATTTATAATCTTTTCGAAGAAAATAGTAAAACACAGTGGTGTTGATGCGTGGACGAGTTGAAACTTATGGACGCCATCATGGACAAGACCATTTATAAATAGTGCCGAAAAGCTACAGCTATCAAGCAAATTTAACATATTTTATATAGGAAAATACATACATACATACATATGTATGTACATATCTCAAATATGTGTACATTCCCAAACCAACTGCTAGTGAAACAAGTAAGAGTGCTCTAGTCGGGAGTGCCCGACTAGGAGATACCCTGAACCAAGTCCTTACAACCATTCATACTGATCTAAGCACACACATGCTGCAGTTCAAGCAGTACAAGCAGTGCAAGCGGTTTAAGCAGTTAGCTTGCTTTTCACCGAGCCCCACACAATGGAAAGTAATATCTTAAATAACTTCTGTGTTTATTGTCCGATCTTTCTGAAATTTTTAGGACATAACATTGGCTATAAGATGTGTGACCAAACCAAATTGCAAGGTCGTACCTTCAAAACTACGTTTTTTCAAATTCGGGGGAAATTGGGGGGTGTTATCCAAAAAGTAAAAAAATTTTTACATGTGTATGCTATTTGAGATTATACATGTCAAATTTGGGGCCTCTAGCTCTTATAACTTTGAAGTTATGTCCCAAAAACTGTTGTCTGAAATCTAAATTTATCGAAAACTTTTGAATGGGTCGAGGTATCGATAAAATTAAATAAACTTGATCTGTCCCGGCACTACGAGAACTTATGTTCCAAATATGAAGTCTCTAGCTCTTGTAGTCTCTGATATCCGCGTGTTCATACAGACGGACGGACAGACGGACAGACAGACAGACGGACATGGCTAAATCGACTCGGCTGTTGATACTGATCAAGAATATATATACTTTATATGGTCGGAAATGCTTCCTTATGCCTGTTACATACTTTTGCACAACTTCATTATACCCTTTTTACCCATTTTTAATGGGTTCAGGGTATAAAAATATATTTGTATCGATTACACAATAAATGCATCCCAAAATTTACCACAAACCGCTGATTGAAAGTTAAAGGTAAGCAAAATTTTCATCTTATTCGATATTAAATAAAAATCATTTTTATATATCCCCAAATCGAAAGTCTGTGTCATGGAAAGATTATCATGCGTTTTTATGGTTCATCTAGCGCAATATGGGTACTTTTGCCAGGATCACACAAGGCAAACTGTGTTGAAGTTTCCTCTAAGTCAACCTCCAAATTAACAAATGCACGAAGAGTTTCATTACAGTGGTGTTGCATCATGCCCAGGACAGCTGACGTTATATTTTATTTCAAGTAGGATATACCGAAGATTTTATACTATTTACGAATTTTTTCGATAGATTTCACTAGCTATAATTCGATTGATTCGCAATTATCCGTTTGCACATGTTTCTTTCAAAATAGTAGAATAGCAAAATATCATGCATATATTCGCAATTTATGACTCAACCGAAATTTGAAACACTGATGAGTAATAGGAATATACAAATTTACAATTCAATGAAATTTATATTTGAAAAATATTTTAATAAAATACATAACTCCGCACGAGCGGAAATTGAACTCACTCGACTCCTTAACCATTGCGTTTAAGTGACGCTACCATGTATATGATCGAACCGTTTTGCAAACCGCTGCCGAACTCAATTAAAGTGAAGTCACCTCAAAACTATATTACACTTGACTTTATTTACTCGTAAACACCTGTTTCTTTAAAAACATGGTTAATATGACCAAAACCGACTTCCACTTGAAAGGCAGCTATACTATATAGTGGTCCGATCAAACCCAGTTTACATACGGATATGTCCAGATCAATTTGTTTTGACTAAATAAAAAATGATTAAACATATGTGAAGAATAAATCGAAAGTAATACAAATAACGGGACTAACGGCTTTGCATCCAAGGCTTGGATAATTAATTGATATAAGTTCTGAGAAACATGCACTCAAGCATGTTTATACCCTGGATATAATGAAGCTATTTGAATCTAGAACCTATTAAAAATGGGTAGGTTTTTATTAAACTGAGGTACAATGATGTCTTAAGCTAACATTAAAGTGCGACTGCATAGAAGCGGTGATGACAGAGGGCTGACTCAGCACGTCGTGCCGTTTCCTAGCGGCCCCTTAACGCGCATAGCGATGGAATCATATTTCCCTGTCATGTTAACCAGCCGGCAATTCAGAGTCGGCAATGCATGACCAGTGTCTTCTGCAGCCAAGTGTCGTAACAAATTCGTGACAGCAGCCGGTTACCTAATCGGACCTAGCTGTAGTTAACTCTTCCCTCAGATAAGTAGAGCCCGTCTTTTGGGCTTCCTCATGTTCGCCTGCAGACCTGCCAGGAAGAACCAGGTTTTATAAATTTATAATAACCTCTATTTTTTGCTAAAATTGTTTTATACAAGTGGTCTGTGTCGAATAGGTATGCCTTGTGGATTGAATTTGGTGTTCTGTCAGTCATCAGTACATACAAATATTTCCTTATTTCCACGGATACTACTTATGGACCACCCTCCCTTTAATAAGAACTGTCGATACTATGCCTTCTGTGCAATTTTTTTCCAGGCGCCTGTTTGACTGAACCCATACTCTATTGCATACTTGGTATTCTTTGTTTTCCCTGTTCTTATTTGCTTGTTATACTCTTTTCGAAGAAAATAGTATATTAGTTTGTGCTGAAGTTTGTAACGCATAGAAGGAAGCGTCTGAGACCCCCAAAAGTTACTGCCAGTATGCTTAGAGGGGACAGCACATTGGTCGGAGCCGGCCGGATCGGACCACTATATCTTATAGCTGCCATACAACTTGAAGTCGGTTTTGGTCATAAATCCCATGTTTTCAAAGCTATCGCGATTAAACTTTGTACAGATACTTATTATTCAAAGAAACAGCACATTGGTCGGTGCCGGCCGGATCGGACCACTATATCTTATAGCTGCCATACAACTCTAAGTCGGTTTTGGCCATAAATCCGATGTTTTCAAAGCAATTGCTTTAAATTTCCTTGTACACTTCAACATCCTTATAACTCTTCAATGGGTAAAATTGAAAAACGATTGAGACATAAATAACAAAGATTTGCGTCATTCAATATTTTGAAAAACAGGTGCATATGAGCAAACAAAAAGCCTTTGACAGTCTGCTCTTCAAGCGATTTTGTCATCGATCATCAAAACTGCTTGTGTCGTAAGGGGTAAAGTGGCGCTATCAAACGAAAGCTCGCTAGTACGAAACTCAGCGGCGATTGCTCATTACACATATAACGCAAAAGAAAAGATCAGATAATCGAGTTTGTCAGCGCATTTCAAAAGTGCTTGGTGGCGTATGTATTAGAGTGCTGCACTGAGAAACGGGAGAACATGGTTCAAATCCCAGCCGCGACTTATTACTTTTTATTTTTATACCCTGAACCCATTAAAAATGGGTAAAAAGGGTATAATGAAGTTGTGCAAAAGTATGTAACAGGCATAAGGAAGCATCTCCGACCATATAAAGTATATATATTATTGATCAGTATCAACAGCCGAGTCGATCTAGCCATGTCCGTCTGTCTGTCCGTCTGACCGACTGTCTGTCTGTATGAACACACAGATATCAGAGATTACACGAGCTAGAGACTTCATATTTGGAACATAAGTTCTCCTAATCCCGGGACAGATCAAGTTTATTTAATTTTATCGATAACTCGTACCGTTTGAAAGTTATCGATAAATTTAGATTTCAGACTACAGTTTTTGGGACATAACTTCAAAGTTATAAGAGCTAGAGGCCCCAAATTTGGCATGTATAATCTCGAATAGCATACACATGTAACAAATATTTCACTTTTTGGATACCACCCCCCAAACCCCCCAAAAGTTCAAAAAACGCATTTTTGAAGGTACGACCTTGCAATTTGGTTTGGTCACACATATCGACAATTGCTTGCCCCAAAAATTTCAATAAGATCGGACAATAAACACAGAAGTTATTTAAGATTTAACTTTCCATTGTGTGGGGCTCAGCGAAAAAGCAAGCTAACTGCTTAAACCGCGTGCACTGCTTTTACTGCTTGTAGTGCAGCATGTGTGTGTTTAGATTAGTATGAATGATTGTAAGGACTGGGTTCAGGGTATCTCGTAGTCGGGAACTCCCGACTAGAGCACTCTTACTTGTTTTCTAATTATTTTTTTCAAATATCAATATTTTTTCAAATAGCTTGAATTCAATAACTTAAAAGAAAAATTTAAATTCATATGATACCAATTCTTGGAGCAAAAAAATAAATGCCACGCGATAAAACGATTTCTTACTACTTTTGAAATTTCAGTGGTGCAGTTGGCAGAGTGAAAATTGCCTAAAGGTTCGGCACGCCGAAGATAATCCTTTCCCACTTGTTTTATTTTCCTGTAAGCAGGCAGTAGGAAAGCTGAAAGCGCACTTTTGGCTAATGCGCCGTAAGTGCAGGTTAAGCATCAGTTCAAAACTATTTATCTACAAGATGATAATAAAGCCAATATGGACATATGGCATCCAACTTTGGGGAACTGCCAGCCTAAGAACCCGCAAAATCAAACCAACATTTCAAAACAAGGCACTGCGCATCGCGTCCAATGCAAACATATACCATGAAAACCAAATCATACACAACACTCTCCAAATCACCTGGGTCAGCGAGGAGATCACGAGATATAGCACCAACTACATAAAGAGGCTACATCAACACGAATACAACCTTGCCATTATTCTGTTAGACAACAGCAACACAACCAGAAGGCTAAGAAGAAAACATCCCTTGGATCTCCCCTAGGTTCCAAATTAACCAACCAAACTATATAACTGAAACAAAAACTATTAAGTCTCCCATTATAACATTTAATAATTGTCTTAGCTAGACAGATTTTAAATAAAATGATTACCTTGCTAAAAAAAATAAAAAAATTGTTTTCCTCTTCTGTTTTGTATCTGACCTGTAAATCTTTTTCTATTGTGTTTGAGTGGATAATTTCGATTGGTTTCTTATTCGTGACAGAATGTAGTTGACGGAAAAAGTTCAAGTAGTTTGTGTGGAAAGAAAGCAAGGGTTTGGCAGCACGCATTGTCTTGTAATTTCTGTAGAAGTGTGCTGCGATCTGAGACTAGTATGACGTGTCTTGTTTAGTTCTGAAAAACGCAAATACGTTCCGATGGAGGGGGAATCAGCATCTCCAAGTACAATATGATTCTTGAAGCAGTTGACTTACTTGTCCGTGGTTTCAATTGTGTAGGTCTGGGATTCTTTGCTATGAATTGTAGCAAAGTCCGAACATTGGGAATCAGAATCTAGGGCATTTACGTTTTGACAGGACAATACGTCTGCTACGTAAGTATCTTTGCCAAGATTGTAAATCAAATTAGCATCATGCTCACCAATAAAAGCTTTCCAGCGTTTTATTTTGGCATTCGGTTTGCGGTCGGATACCGCGCAGGTCAGGAGTTGATGGACAGTAAAACTGCTTAGTTCCTTAATACAGGCAATTCCAGAAACTTTTGAGAGTCCAAACAAATGCCAACTACTCTCGCTCATTTGTAGCGAAATCTGCTTCTTTAACACGCAATGTTCTTGAGATCATTGTTATCGGGCGACTTTACTGGGACAACACATCTCCCAAACCACGTCGGAGGCATCAGTTGTTGGGTCGAAGAATTTTTTAAAGTCAGGGTATCTTTACATCACAACTTCGGATATTAAAATACTTTTTAATATGTCGAAGGTTTCAAGCTATTTAACTGTTTGAACTTTCTTGACTGATTGGCACTAGCTTTGCAATTGTCACCTTAAAGTAGTTCGGTTAGGAGTTAAGCTATAGCAGTGTAGTTCTTTATGAATCATCTATAATAGATGGATAACCCTAGTTGTTCAATGTTATCATAATTGAACAGGACTCTTATCGAGAAGAACAGTTGATACGTGCCCACACGCACGCACGCGGTACGATAAGTGACCGCAATAAACATATAAGCAAGCGATAATAGGTCTCCTATAGAAATATGTGGAGGACAACGAGTCTAGACGCGATTGTAACTGCAAATGTGTACCTAGATATTGTCCTAGGTAAGATTAAGCAAAATATAGACAAGTGAGAAAGTTGAAGTCGGGTGACCAGAAGTCTATTTTCCAAATTTGGTGAATTTAGCTCTAAAACTGTGGATATATACATTTTCGCAATTTTTGCTGGGGGTGACCAGAAGTCAATCTTACAAACTGTGGTGACTCTAGCTATAAAACTATGGACGATATAAGCCTTCGCGATTTTTGGGGGCGGGAGGGGGCGTGGCCACAAACATTTTTTCCGATCTTTAGAGGGGGTGACAAGAAGTCTATCTTTCAATTTTGGTGACTAGCTCTAAGAGTGTGGAAGATATAAGCTTTCGCGATTTTTGGGGGTGGGAGGGGGCGTGGCCCCAACATTTTTTAGCCGATCTTTAGAGGACTTGGTCAGAAGTCTACCCTCAAAGTTTGGTGGCCCTAGCTCTTAAACTGTGCGAGATATAGGCTTCCGTGTTTCGTGATGGCGGGGTGGCTGGGGGGCATGGCCGGAAAATCCAGGACGGAATCTTTTGGGGGTGGTCACCCCTTGTCTAAAAATCAGTCTTTTCTCTGTCTCTGTATGTAAGTTTACTTTGATGGAATCCTAACTTCTGGTCCAAATTTGTATAAAACTGAGCTTTACCCAGTACCGAGCTTGAGTTGAAATTGAGGGTATGGGGTACTTGCCGCTCACTGTTATTTGATTTAGCTTCGTAAAATCAATATGGATATAACTTCGATTATCCACGGTATTAATATTGTAGGGTAAGGAATCGTTCGGGTCCGCGAAGCGATTTGATCATATTGATAAATTGGTTTGACTCATTGCCGCTATCAAATTTAATTGTATTATTAAATGAAAATCAAGATTCGCCTGAATTTGTATAAGTAAATCAAGACATATTATTTTATCAAGATCGTTTAATTTTACCAAAACAAAGAAATAAGGCTCTATGTTAAATATATTTTATCAGACTTTTTTCAATTTGTGTACTTCCATGTGTTAATTCGAACAGTGGGGTAATACAATTTTTAACGCTCCTGTATCAATTTCTAATTTGGTTATCTGTCCCGCTACATGTTGATCGATGTACTGGAGCAAGGACTTACTCATAAAAAGTTGCAGGTGTCGTCAAGGGATACGTCATCTTCAAATGCTGTCACATCTTATTCTGCAACAGACTGATAACACTATGCAACGATTTAAAAACAAGTAAGAGTGCTCTAGTTGGTAGAGCCCGACT
This sequence comes from Drosophila flavopinicola, assembly GCA_035042425.1. Classification (NCBI taxonomy): domain Eukaryota; kingdom Metazoa; phylum Arthropoda; class Insecta; order Diptera; family Drosophilidae; genus Drosophila; species Drosophila flavopinicola. The sequence continues at coordinate 134,722 of JAWNLL010000207.1, read as the reverse complement.
ATGAGATATCTTGGTCCTTAAATTCATTCATATTACCATTATTATCTAGGAATAAGGTGAATTAAATTTTTTTAAATTTTAAAGGCTTTAGTATGTTTTGTTGCAAAGAAAATTTGTGTCCTTTTATTAAAATCGGTGAACAAATAACGAAGTTATTAGCTCTTAACTATAACATGAGAATTTCCATTTTTGGTATAACACGCACGATTTAGCTATGAGTAAGTCGTAATGGATGTTTAAGTAAAATCGGTCACTGAATTCCAAAATTAAGTGAAAACTATATTAGTCTGACGGCTTTTGAGATATTAAAAAATTACTCTTTTTTTAATTGCTTCGAAAACATATTGTATATAATATTCTACGCGCAGATGTGAAAGTTTCGTGACTTTTGAGGGCGGGAGGGGGCATGGTGCGGAAATATTCGAGCTACCGAATTGTGTTTTAAGGTATATCGATGTTTGCGATTACGGAGCGGAAGGATGCGTGGCCAAAAACTTGTTACTAATATTTACATTCCATATATGGTAACTAGCTCTAAAACTGCGGGAGATATAAGCATTTTCAATTATTTTTGGATGGGGGGTTGATGGGCGTTCTAGTGGGCGTACGAAAATCCCGTGATCCAATTTTTTGGTGAGGTCACCGGCAACATACCTATCACGATTTATCGATTTGCGATTTTAGGTGTATCGATTTGCCAGCCTCCGGGGTGGCGTTGCACAAACTCAATATATTATGAATACCTTCGCTATCAGAATGTGCTATCAGGCACTATATATATGTACATCCAATACATAATTTTCAAATCGGAATATTCTTTTGGGCAATATTCCAAGTTAAATCATGATCTCCCTTCAAATTGTTTAGCTTTTTACCAAAATTTTGATACGTTTTCAAGAACAATGAGCTTGATGACATATGTACATACAGTTATGTGCCGCAGCGCAGAGCATTTAAGCCTCAATTCTGACTTTTAGAGATGAGAATTTTAGTTTTAGAAAAACAAAGATTCATGTGCCTTAGTTTCGATATATTTTTTTTATGCAATAAATAGTAGCAACAATATGTTAAACAAGTAAGAGTGCTCTAGTCGGGAGTGCCCGATTACGAGATACCGTGAACCCAGTCCTTACAATCATTCATACTAATCTAAACACACACATGCTGCACTACAAGCAGTACAAGCACGGCAAGCGGTTAGCTTGCTTTTTCGCTGAGCCCCACACAATGGAAAGTTAAATCTTAAATAATCTGTGTTTATTGTACGATCTTATTGAAATTTTTGGGGCAAGCAATTGTCGATATGTGTGACCAAACCAAATTGCAAGGTCGTACCTTCAAAAATGCGTTTTTTGAACTTTTGGGGGTTAGGGGGGTGGTTATTTAAAAAGTGAGATATTTGTTACATGTGTATGCTATTCGAGATTATACATGCCAAATTTGGGGCCTATAGCTCTTATAACTTTGAAGTTATGTCCCAAAAACTCTAGTCTGAAATTGGAATGTATCGATAACTTTTAAACGGTACGAGTTATCGATAAAATGAAATAAACTTGATCTGTCCCGGGGAAAAACGCATTTTTGAAGGTACGACCTTGCAATTTGGTTTGGTCACACATATCGACAATTGCTTGCCCCAAAAATTTCAATAAGATCGGACAATAAACACAGAAGTTATTTAAGATTTAACTTTCCATTGTGTGGGGCTCAGCGAAAAAGCAAGCTAACTGCTTAAACCGCGTGCACTGCTTGTACTGCTTGTAGTGCAGCATGTGTGTGTTTAGATTAGTATGAATGATTGTAAGGACTGGGTTCAGGGTATCTCGTAGTCGGGAACTCCCGACTAGAGCACTCTTACTTGTTTTCTAATTATTTTTTTCAAATATCAATATTTTTTCAAATAGCTTGAATTCAATAACTTAAAAGAAAAATTTAAATTCATATGATACCAATTCTTGGAGCAAAAAAATAAATGCCACGCGATAAAACGATTTCTTACTACTTTTGAAATTTCAGTGGTGCAGTTGGCAGAGTGAAAATTGCCTAAAGGTTCGGCACGCCGAAGATAATCCTTTCCCACTTGTTTTATTTTCCTGTAAGCAGGCAGTAGGAAAGCTGAAAGCGCACTTTTGGCTAATGCGCCGTAAGTGCAGGTTAAGCATCAGTTCAAAACTATTTATCTACAAGATGATAATAAAGCCAATATGGACATATGGCATCCAACTTTGGGGAACTGCCAGCCTAAGAACCCGCAAAATCAAACCAACATTTCAAAACAAGGCACTGCGCATCGCGTCCAATGCAAACATATACCATGAAAACCAAATCATACACAACACTCTCCAAATCACCTGGGTCAGCGAGGAGATCACGAGATATAGCACCAACTACATAAAGAGGCTACATCAACACGAATACAACCTTGCCATTATTCTGTTAGACAACAGCAACACAACCAGAAGGCTAAGAAGAAAACATCCCTTGGATCTCCCCTAGGTTCCAAATTAACCAACCAAACTATATAACTGAAACAAAAACTATTAAGTCTCCCATTATAACATTTAATAATTGTCTTAGCTAGACAGATTTTAAATAAAATGATTACCTTGCTAAAAAAAAATAAAAAATTGTTTTCCTCTTCTGTTCTGTATCTGACCTGTAAATCTTTTTCTATTGTGTTTGAGTGGCTAATTTCGATTGGTTTCTTATTCGTGACAGAATGTAGTTGACGAAAAAAGTTCAAGTAGTTTGTGTGGAAAGAAAGCAAGGGTTTGGCAGCACGCATTGTCTTGTAATTTCTGTAGAAGTGTGCTGCGATCTGAGACTAGTATGACGTGTCTTGTTTAGTTCTGAAAAACGCAAATACGTTCCGATGGAGGGGGAATCAGCATCTCCAAGTACAATATGATTCTTGAAGCAGTTGACTTACTTGTCCGTGGTTTCAATTGTGTAGGTCTGGGATTCTTTGCTATGAATTGTAGCAAAGTCCGAACATTGGGAATCAGAATCTGGGGCATTTACGTTTTGACAGGACAATACGTCTGCTACGTAAGTATCTTTGCCAAGATTGTAAATCAAATTAGCATCATGCTCACCAATAAAAGCTTTCCAGCGTTTTATTTTGGCATTCGGTTTGCGGTCGGATACCGCGCAGGTCAGGAGTTGATGGACAGTAAAACTGCTTAGTTCCTTAATACAGGCAATTCCAGAAACTTTTGAGAGTCCAAACAAATGCCAACTACTCTCGCTCATTTGTAGCGAAATCTGCTTCTTTAACACGCAATGTTCTTGAGATCATTGTTATCGGGCGACTTTACTGGGACAACACATCTCCCAAACCACGTCGGAGGCATCAGTTGTTGGGTCGAAGAATTTTTTAAAGTCAGGTTATCTTTACATCACAACTTCGGATATTAAAATACTTTTTAATATGTCGAAGGTTTCAAGCTATTTAACTGTTTGAACTTTCTTGACTGATTGGCACTAGCTTTGCAATTGTCACCTTAAAGTAGTTCGGTTAGGAGTTAAGCTATAGCAGTGTAGTTCTTTATGAATCATCTATAATAGATGGATAACCCTAGTTGTTCAATGTTATCATAATTGAACAGGACTCTTATCGAGAAGAACAGTTGATACGTGCCCACACGCACGCACGCGGTACGATAAGTGACCGCAATAAACATATAAGCAAGCGATAATAGGTCTCCTATATAAATATGTGGAGGACAACGAGTCTAGACGCGATTGTAACTGCAAATGTGTACCTAGATATTGTCCTAGGTAAGATTAAGCAAAATATAGACAAGTGAGAAAGTTGAAGTCGGGTGACCAGAAGTCTATCCTACAAATTTGGTGATTTAAGCTCTAAAACTGTGGAAGATATACATTTTCGCGATTTTTGGGGGCAGGAGGGGGCGTGGCCCAAACATTTTTTCCGATCTTTAGAGGGGGTGACAAGAAGTCTATCTTTCAATTTTGGTGACTAGCTCTAAGAGTGTGGAAGATATAAGCTTTCGCGATTTTTGGGGGTGGGAGGGGGCGTGGCCCCAACATTTTTTAGCCGATCTTTAGAGGACTTGGTCAGAAGTCTACCCTCAAAGTTTGGTGGCCCTAGCTCTTAAACTGTGCGAGATATAGGCTTCCGTGTTTCGTGATGGCGGGGTGGCTGGGGGGCATGGCCGGAAAATCCAGGACGGAATCTTTTGGGGGTGGTCACCCCTTGTCTAAAAATCAGTCTTTTCTCTGTCTCTGTATGTAAGTTTACTTTGATGGAATCCTAACTTCTGGTCCAAATTTGTATAAAACTGAGCTTTACCCAGTACCGAGCTTGAGTTGAAATTGAGGGTATGGGGTACTTGCCGCTCACTGTTATTTGATTTAGCTTCGTAAAATCAATATGGATATAACTTCGATTATCCACGGTATTAATATTGTAGGGTAAGGAATCGTTCGGGTCCGCGAAGCGATTTGATCATATTGATAAATTGGTTTGACTCATTGCCGCTATCAAATTTAATTGTATTATTAAATGAAAATCAAGATTCGCCTGAATTTGTATAAGTAAATCAAGACATATTATTTTATCAAGATCGTTTAATTTTACCAAAACAAAGAAATAAGGCTCTATGTTAAATATATTTTATCAGACTTTTTTCAATTTGTGTACTTCCATGTGTTAATTCGAACAGTGGGGTAATAAAATTTTTAACGCTCCTGTATCAATTACTAATTTGGTTATCTGTCCCGCTACATGTTGATCGATGTACTGGAGCAAGGACTTACTCATAAAAAGTTGCAGGTGTCGTCAAGGGATACGTCATCTTCAAATGCTGTCACATCTTATTCTGCAACAGACTGATAACACTATGCAACGATTTAAAAAACAAGTAAGAGTGCTCTAGTTGGTAGAGCCCGACTATGAGATATCTTGGTCCTTAAATTCATTCATATTACCATTATTATCTAGGAATAAGGTGAATTAAATTTTTTTAAATTTTAAAGGCTTTAGTATGTTTTGTTGCAAAGAAAATTTGTGTCCTTTTATTAAAATCGGTGAACAAATAACGAAGTTATTAGCTCTTAACTATAACATGAGAATTTCCATTTTTGGTATAACACGCACGATTTAGCTATGAGTAAGTCGTAATGGATGTTTAAGTAAAATCGGTCACTGAATTCCAAAATTAAGTGAAAACTATATTAGTCTGACGGCTTTTGAGATATTAAAAAATTACTCTTTTTTTAATTGCTTCGAAAACATATTGTATATAATATTCTACGTGCAGATGTGTGAGGTATATCGATGTTTGCGATTACGGAGCGGAAGGATGCGTGGCCAAAAACTTGTTACTAATATTTACATTCCATATATGGTAACTAGCTCTAAAACTGCGGGAGATATAAGCATTTTCAATTATTTTTGGATGGGGGGTTGATGGGCGTTCTAGTGGGCGTACGAAAATCCCGTGATCCAATTTTTTGGTGAGGTCACCGGCAACATACCTATCACGTTTTATCGATTTGCGATTTTAGGTGTATCGATTTGCCAGCCTCCGGGGTGGCGTTGCACAAACTCAATATATTATGAATACCTTCGCTATCAGAATGTGCTATCAGGCACTATATATATGTACATCCAATACATAATTTTCAAATCGGAATATTCTTTTGGGCAATATTCCAAGTTAAATCATGATCTCCCTTCAAATTGTTTAGCTTTTTACCAAAATTTTTATACGTTTTCAAGAACAATGAGCTTGATGACATATGTACATACAGTTATGTGCCGCAGCGCAGAGCATTTAAGCCTCAATTCTGACTTGTTCTGCCTTTAAAATTGACCAAGCGAGATATAATTTTAGAGTGAGAATTTTAGTTTTAGAAAAACAAAGATTCATGTGCCTTAGTTTCGATATATTTTTTTTATGCAATAAATAGTAGCAACAATATGTTAAACAAGTAAGAGTGCTCTAGTCGGGAGTGCCCGATTACGAGATACCGTGAACCCAGTCCTTACAATCATTCATACTAATCTAAACACACACATGCTGCACTACAAGCAGTACAAGCACGGCAAGCGGTTAGCTTGCTTTTGCGCTGAGCCCCACACAATGGAAAGTTAAATCTTAAATAACTTCTGTGTTTATTGTACGATCTTATTGAAATTTTTGGGGCAAGCAATTGTCGATATGTGTGACCAAACCAAATTGCAAGGTCGTACCTTCAAAAATGCGTTTTTTGAACTTTTGGGGGTTAGGGGGGTGGTTATTTAAAAAGTGAGATATTTGTTACATGTGTATGCTATTCGAGATTATACATGCCAAATTTGGGGCCTATAGCTCTTATAACTTTGAAGTTATGTCCCAAAAACTCTAGTCTGAAATTGGAATGTATCGATAACTTTTAAACGGTACGAGTTCTAGCTCTTATAACTTTGAAGTTATGTCCAAAAAACTCTAGTCTGAAATCGAAATTTATCGATAACTTTTAAACGGTACGAGTTATCGATAAAATGAAATAATCTTGATCTGTCCCGGGATTAGGAGAACTTATGTTCCAAATATGAAGTCTCTAGCTCTTGTAGTCTCTGATATCTGTGTGTTCATACAGACAGACGGACAGACAGACGGACATGGCTAGATCGACTCGGCTGTTGATACTGATCAATAATATATATATTTAATATGATCGGAGATGCTTCCTTATGCCTGTTACATACTTTTGCACAACATCATTATACCCTTTTTACCCATTTTAAATGGGTTCAGGGTATAAAAACAAGTAATAGTGCTCTAGTCGGATGTGCCCGACTAGGGTATACCCTGAACCAAGTTATTAAATTAATTTATACTTACCTATCACATACAGCGGTGCGCAATGAAATAGTAGTGCCACAGCCCAAAGCATTTAAACCTCAATTCTGACTTTTCTGCCTTTCAAATTGACCAAACTAATTTTTTTTAATATATGATAATATTAGGTTTAGGAAAATCAAAAAGTTCACGTGATTTTGTTTCGACTTGTGTTTTTTATGATGCATTTTGAGACTCGCCCCAAAAATCGACTGTGCATTAAAATGTAGTGCTTAGCAAAAATATGTTAAAAAGTTAAAAAATTATACAAAACCCGATGTAAGTAAATTTTATTTAATCATTTTAAAAACTCTTTTCGAAGAAAAGAGTATATTAAGTTTGTGCTGAAGTTTGTAACGCATAGAAGGAAGCGTCTGACACCCCCAAAAGTGACTGCCAGTATGCTTAGAAAAACAAAACAAATTGATTTAGCCATGTCCGTCTGTCTGTCTGTCGGTCTGTATGTATGCAAACTAGTCCCTCAGTTTTTGAGCTATCGTGATGCAACTTTGCACAGACACTTAATATTCAAGGGTACAGCACATTTGTCGGAGCCGGCCGGATCGAACCACTATATCTTATAGCTGCCATACAACTTGAAGTCGGTTTTGGTCATAAATCCCATGTTTTCAAAGCTATCGCGATAAAACTTTGTACAAATACCTATTATGCAAAGAAACAGCACATAAGTCGGTGCAGGCCGGATCGGACCTCTATATCTTATAGCTGCCATACAACTCGAAGTCGGCTTTGGCCATAAATACGATGTTTTCAAAGCAATTGCTTTCAATTTCCATGTACACTAGAACATCCATTTAACTCATCAATGGGTACAATCGCAAATCGATTGAGTCATAAACAGCGAAGATATGCGTCATTAAATATTTTGAAAGACCAGGTGCATGTGAGCAAACAAGGTCAAGCGCAAGTAAGCTTTTGATAGTCTGCTCTTCAAGCGATTTTGTCATCGATCATCAAAACTAATTGTAGCGTAAAGGATAAAGTGGCGCCCTGTCAAACGATCAGTATGATTGAGTTTGTCAGTGCATTTCAAAACTGCTTGGTGGCGCAGGTATTAGAGTGCTGGGCTGACAAACGGGAGAGCATGGTTCAAATCCCAGCCGCGCGGCTTATTGCTTTTTACACTTTTTCTAATTATTTTTTTCAAATATATATCAAATAGCTTGAATTCAATAATTTAAAAGAAAAGTTTAAATTCATATACCAGTTCTTAGAGCAAAAAAAAATAAGTGCCACGCGATAAAACGATTTTTTACTACTATTGAAATTTCAGTAGTGCAGTTGGCAGAGTGAAAATTGCCTAAAGGTTTGAAAAGAGTATAAAATCCTCTGCACGCCGAAGATAATCCTTTCCCACTTGTCTAATATAAATTTAATGACGTCTGGGTACTCTTGCTCTTTTTGTGATATAGAGGGAGCAATTTTCCATTGAGGACTGAGAGTTTATGGTAAGCGTAGGAAATCGTGCTAAGCACCATGGAAATTGAAAATTGGTTGGATACCCTTCCTTTATGCTTTTTAATTCCAAACACAATAGTAAGAACATTTAAATTAGCTTCGCCAAACGAAAAATACCGATTTTTGATGGCAGAGAAAATCCGTAATATAGGGAGACCATACTCTTGGAGCCCCCAAACATGATTAAAAGGGATCATAGTCTAGTGGACAGTACTTTGATTGTTAGTCATCGACCTATTTCAGATAATTTAAGTGCGAAAAGTTCCAGACTGCTACCCGTTTTGACACCAGAGTATGTGGGTACGTAAATCAAATTTTAAAAAAAGGTCATGTGTCTGACTACTGAACTGGTGAGCGAAGTATTATGAACTGATGGGTGACCAAATTATTATATTTGGTGGAATAAGCTCCAAATAGTACATTTCTTGCCAACGGATCAGCCAAAGTATAGTTTCGAGACGATATAGTGTGGCGGACTGAACATTATGGTATGGCCGTGCATTTCGTGAACAGACCTTGGCCTTGTTTCGATCTATGGTAGTCTGGCCCAAGTAGTGATTATTTAAATATTAAAGGATGCTCTGCAAATAAATTCTAGTTAGGAAACGTAAATAAAAGGGATGTTTAGACAGGCTAACGGCCCCTAGTATACAAGTAAAACAGGTCAAAAGTATCTTGCATCTCAAGAAATCGTCACCATGCCACGCCAAGCTCAGCACCTGGACCTTAAAGTAATAGAAAAACAAAATATAAAACATGAAACATTTAGTTTACTAATTTTTTTTCATCAAATTAGTTGGCACTACTATTTAAAGCGCAGCGTAATTTCTATATTTTTTTGTAATTTGGCTCTGGTATGAAAAATAATAGAAGTATTTAGCTATAGCTACTATTTTAATAGCTTTCCATACTAAAATTGTACTTAACATGTAATTTGGCAGTGAAATAGGTCGGACGCAATTACACTACTAATCAAGCAGTTGGCATGCTTATTTACTGAGCCCCACACTATGGAAAGTTAAATCGTAAAACAATTGTGTTTTTTGTCCGATCTTTTTGAATTTGAGTTTAATTGGCATTAAAATGTGCTATCAAATCAAATTTGAAGGTCTTACCTTCAAAAATACGGTTTTTTAACTTTTGGACGGATTGGCGATTGGTATCAAAAAAGTCTAATATTTAATACATGTGTATGCTATTCGAGATTATACATGCCAAATTTGGGTTCTATTGCTCTTAAACCTTTTAAGTTATGGCCCAAAACACCCATTTTTAATGGCTTCAGGGTATAAAAAGCTGCGCGAAAAAACGATTTTTTACAGAATATGAAATTTTGGTGGTGCTGTTGACCGAGTGAAAATTGCTTTAAAGAATATAAAATCTTCGGCACGCCGAAGATAATCTTTCCCTAATGGTTTTTTATATTTTTATACCCTGAACCCATTAAAAATGGGTAAAAAGGGTATAATGAATTTCTGCAAAAGTATGTAACAGGCATAAGGAAGCATCTCCGACCATATAAAGTATATATATTCGGTTGTTTGCGTGTAAGTGAGCTTTTGCGTATGCATACAGATAAGTAACTATAATTGAATGTAAACGATGAGTTAAGGTTACCCTAGTCGGGCACTCCCACTGAAGCAGTCTTACTTGATTGGTTGGGAATCTATCGGTCTGTCGATATTTGCGGATATATTATAACATAAAAAGCAAGTAAGAAAGTTGCAGTCGAGCGTAACCGATTACGTAATCGCGATGTGGGAGGGCTCATGGTCCCAAAATTTGTTTACACCACTTATACAACAGAAATCTACTTACAAGTTTGGTGATTCTAGCCTTAAAACTGTGCGATATATTAGCTGAGGGGTGTCCAAGTGGATGTGGCCGAGAAATCCAGGTGGCGCGGATATCAGAGACTACAAGAAGTAGAGACTTCATATTTGAATATAAGTTCTCCTAGTCCCGGGACAGATCAAGTTTATTTAGTTTTATCGATAACTCATCCCGTTCAAAAGCTAACGATCAATTTCGATTTTAGACCAGCGATTTTGGGCTATGACTTAAAAGTTATAAGAGCTAAAGGCACACAATTTTGGTAGGTATAATCTCGTAAAATACATGTCAAAATATTTTACTTTTTGGATAACACCACCCCCTCCCCCCCTCCCAACACACCACAATCAGCCCCACACAATGGAAAGTTAAATCCTAATAAATAACTTCTGTGTTTATTGTCCGTTCTTATTGAAATTTGAAATTGAAATTTTGGGGCAAGCAACTGTTGATAATATGTGTGACCAAACCAAAGGTCGTACCTTCAAAAATGCAATGTTTTGAACTTTTGGGGGGTGTTATCCAAAATGTGAAATATTTGTTACATGTGTATGCTATTCGAGATTATACATGCCAAATTTGGGGCCTCTAGCTCTTATAACTTTGAAGTTATGTCCCAAAAACTCTAGTCTGAAATCGAAACTTATCGATAACTTTAAATAGTACGAGTTATCGATAAAATGAAATAAACTTGATCTGTCCCGGGATTAGGAGAGCTTATGTTCCCAACATGAAGTCTCTAGCTCTTGTTGTCTCTATCTGTGTGTTCATACAGACAGACGGACGGACAGACGGACGTGTAGATCGACTCGGCTGTTGATACTGATCAATAATATATACACTTTATATGGTCGGAGATGCTTCCGTATGCCTGTTACATACTTTGCACAACTTCATTATACCCTTTTTACCCATTTTTAATGGGTTCAGGGTATAAAAAGGTATGACCTTGCACACATTTTCTTGGAAATTGTATGCCCAACAAATTTCGGACAATAGGCACAGAAATGGTTTACGATTTAACTTTCCATAGGTTCTGAATATTGCCGTAAATAGGTGGAATCGAGGCCAAGACGCTTGGAGAATATATGTGACAGCTGGAGACACAAAAAAAAACAAGTGGGAAAGGATTATCTTCGGCGTGCCGAAGATTTTACACTCTTTTCGAACCTTTAGGCAATTTTCACTCTGCCAACTGCACCACTGAAATTTCAATAGTAGTAAAAAATCGTTTTATCGTCATATGAATTTAAATTTTTCTTTTAAATTATTGAATTCAAGCTATTTGATATATATTTGAAAAAAATAATTTGAAAAAAATAATTAGAAAAATCAAGTGGAGAAGGATTATCTTCGGCGTGCCGAAGATTAAATACTCTTTTCGAACCTTAAAGCAATTGTTACTATTTTTCCGTGACTGCTTTATTTAATCGCAGATATTAATGTCGCATACATATACCCCTACATATAAAATAAAATATATAAAGGTATTCATGTAAACAGGGACGTTTCACTATCCGCAGCTCGTGGACGCGTCCCTTAGCATTCATAAGTGCTACCGAATTGAACAATATACAAGTTTCAGTTTTTCCAAAAAGTCAAAACTACATTACATATGTATACTACAATATACATACCAAATTGTGTGCCTGTTGCTCTTATACCTTTCAAGGCCGCTGTCGGAAATTGAATTGTCATAAAACTTAATCAGAACATATGAGAGCTTATATTCAGAATTTGAGATCCATATTTTTTTTCGCGTGGCATTGGTTTTGCCAATGAATTTAAATTTTTCTTTTGAATTATTCTATTAAAGCTACTTTATGTATGAAAAAAAAATTAGAAACAATTTAGGAAATTTAAAATAAATTAATTTGATTAGAGCTATTATATATTTGAAAAGAAGAATAAGAAAAAAGAAATAAATGACCAGTCGCCGCTGGTCTTGAACCCAGGACCTCTCGCTCACCAGTTCGCAACTTTACCCCTTACGCCACAAGCCGTTTTGATGATCGCTGACAAAATCGCTTGAAGAGCAGACTATCAAAGCTTACTTGTTTTGTTTTCCTGCAACCTGCAACCTGCAACTCGCGTTTGTCAGCGTGGCATTGTTATTGTTCTAAGCTATTGGAAGCAAATTAATTTGATTACAGTTATATATTTGAAAGGAAGAAAAAGAAAAAAGTATTAAATTAATAATCAGTCGCCGCCTAGACTCGAACTTGCGGGACCTTGCGAAACTTGCGTTCGTTAGCGCGGCTCTTTACGCCTTACGCCACAAACCATTTTGATGATCGGTGACAAAATACCTTGAAGAGCAGACTATCAAAAGCTTTCTTGCGCTTGACTTTGTTTGCTCATATGCACATGTTTTTTCAAAATATTTAATGACGCATATCTTCGCTGTTTATGACTCAATCGATTTGCGATTTTACCCATTGATGAGTTATAAAGATGTTCAAGTGTACAAGGAAATTTAAGGCAATTGCTTTGAAAACATCGGATTTATGGCCAAAACCGACTTTGAGGTGTATGGCAGCTATAAGATATAGTGGTCCGATCCGGCCGGCTCCGACCAATGTGCTGTCCCCTTGAATAATAAGTGTCTGTGCAAAGTTGCATCGCGATAGCTCAAAAACTGAGGGACTAGTTTGCATACATACAGACAGACAGACAGACAGACAGACGGACATGGCTAGATCAATTTGTTTTGTTTTTATAAGCATATTGGCAGTAACTTTTGGGGGTCTCAGACGCTTCCTTCTATGCGTTACAAACTTCAGGACAAACTTAATATACTATTTTCTTCGAAAAGAGTATAAAAATAAAAAGTAATAAGTCGTGGCTGGGATTGTACCGTGTTCTCCCGTTTGTCAGTGCAGCACTCTAATACCTACGCCACCAAGCAGTTTTGAAATGCGCTGACAAACTCAATTATACTGATCGTTTTTTTCGCGTTGTATAGTTTTTGTTCTAAGGCATTGGTAGCAAATGAATTTGATTACAGTTATTTTATATTTGAAAAGCAGAATAAGAAAAATTAAAATAATTATTGGTCGCCGCTAGGAATCGAACCAGAACCTTTCGTTTGCCAGGGCGCCACATTAGCACTTACGCCACAAGCAGATTTGATGGTCGATGACAAAATCGTTTGACAAACTCGATTTTACTGTTTGTTTGTTTGATTTTTCGCGTGGCATTGTTTTTCTTCTAAGACATTGGTAGCAAATGAATTTGATTACAGTTATTTTATATTTGAAAAGCAGAATAAAAAAAAATTAAAATAATTATTGGTCGCCGCTAGGAATCGATCCAGAACCTTTCGTTTGCCAGGGCGCCACTTTATCCCTTACGCCACAATTAGTTTTGATGATCGATGACAAAATCGCTTGAAGAGCAGACTATCAAAAGCTTACTTGAGCTTGACTTTGTTTGCTCACATGCACCTGTTCTTCAAAATATTTAATGACGCATATCTTCGCTGTTTATGACTTAATCGATTTGCGATTTTACCAATTGATGAGTTATAAGGATGTTCAAGTATACAAGGAAATTGAAAGCAATTGCTTTGAAAACATCGGATTTATGACCAAACCCGACTTAGAGTTGTATGGCAGCTATAAGATATAGTGGTCCGATCCGGCCGGCACCGACCAATGTGCAGTTTCTTGGAATAAGTATCTGTACAAAGTTTTATCGTGATAGCTTTGAAAACATGGGATTTATGACCAAAACCGACTTCAAGTTGTATGGCAGCTATAAGATATAGTGGTCCGATCCGACCGGCTCCGACCAATGAGCTGTCCCCTTGAATAATAAGTGTCTGTGCAAAGCTGCATCGCGATAGCTCAAAAACTGAGAGACTAGTTTGCATACATACAGACAGACAGATAGACGGACATGGCTAGATCGATTTGTTTTGTTTTTCTAAGCATACTGGCAGTCACTTTTGGGGGTGTCAGACGCTTCCTTCTATGCGTTACACACTTCAGCACAAAGTTAATATATATTATTTTCTTCCTAAAAAGTATAAATGTAAACAAGTGCTCTAGTTGGGAGTGCCCGACTAGGAGATGCCCTGCCAGTCCTTACATTCGTTCATACTAATCAATCAGTGTATATACATACAAACACACACATGCTGCAAGCAGTGGAGGCACTGAGGCCCACACAACAGATAGTTGAGCATACAATTGGCAATAAAATGTGCGACTAAACCAAATTGCAAGGCCGTATCTTCCAAAATACTTTTTTTTTAACTTTTGAGGGGATTGGGGGGTGGTATCCATAAAGCGAAATATTTGTTACATGAGATTATACATGCCAAATTTGGGGCCTCTAGCACTTGTAACTTTAAGCTTATCGATAACTTTTGGACGGGACGAGCTATTGATCAAATTAAATAAACGTGATCTGTCCCGGTACTACGAGAACTTACATATATTCCAAATATGAAGTCTCTAGCTTTTGTAGTCTCAGATAGACAGACGGACATGGCTAGATCGACTTTGTTATTGATACTGATCAAGAATATATATACTTTATATGGTCGGAGATGCTTCCTTATGTCTGTTACATACTTTTGCACAATTTGTGAAATACTTTGGTTTATGCTCCATATGCTTAGCAATAAATACTTTAGTGAGTCACTGTATGTGCACTGATAGGATAGTATGAATAAATGTAAGGACTTGTTTCAGGGTATCTTCTAGTCGGGCACTCCCGATTATAGCACGCTTGACTTGACGTAGACTTCCGCCCACAGATATACATACATAGTCATTAATGAACAAGTTAAGTAGTAAGTGAGCTCAGTTCGTTAAAGTTTTAGATTAAGGTTTGCGTAAATTACCTTTCACCTGTGCGGGAAAGCCACTGGTCGAAGTTTTCTGGTCGTACAGGCTTTCGTGCTCATATTTTGGGTCAGTGTGGGCTGCACGTTCTAGACTTGCTTTTGTTCGGCGCTCCTCACGATTCACTTGTGTCACAAATGACTTTGAGCAGGGTTCAATGTCCACCTCCGGTTCTGGTTTGATGTGCAGCCACAGTAATTGTTTGGCCTCATCATGCACCTCTTCATCTTCCGCTTCATCGTTGCTTGATATGGGATTGTTATGGCATTGATAGCCCAGCTCGTTATTATCGTTGTCATCGACATCTGAGCAGGCAGTAGGATCATTGAGTAACACGGCAGCCGATTCCAGTTCGTCGCCGTTGGGAATGGTTGCCTCGTCGATTGACGGCCAAGCCGATGATTCAGACTGCAATTCCTGCGCCTCACCCAGCGTCCGGCGCCGGCCACAGCTATTCGCTTTGTGCACTGTCCGCATATGACGAAGCAAGTAATGTCTTCGCGAGAATTCGCGTTGGCAGTCGGGACATTCCAGACGGCGTCGCGGAAACGATGCCGTCGTCTTGGGATCATGTATCTTAATGAGATGATGACGCAGCTGGCGCAATTGCAAGAACTGCTCATCGCACAACTTGCATTTAAGCCCAACCATGTGCTTGTGTTGTCGATTGCGATGCAGACGCAGCTCAAGAGTGTTCAGAAACTTATCGTTGCAGATTCCACACGGCAGCATGGACAGCTGCTCCGTCTGGGTGCACGCATCGCTACTATTGGGATTACTGACAGGTACGCTGCCCAGTAGGTCCAACAGAGAGCGATAGGCCTTTTCCGCGTCAGTCTTGAAGCGATACGCTTGGCAGGCGGCCTTTACGCAAGTGCCGCACATGTGATGCGGCATCTTGTCGTAACGATCGCAGGTGTATCGTGTGCATTCGTTCAGTATCTGGGCGATGCTCGTGCCCTGGTCCACGGGTGTTTCATCGTAGATGAAATATAAATCTCCCACCTCACGCAGGCAAACACGACAAACGCGTTCCGCATCGAATTGGCCATAGGTGTCTGGCATTGCAGCTGCATTTGCGTGTAACGGTTCCTGTTATATGAAATTAATCCAATTACATCCACAGCTTTGCGTTTTGGGGTTTGTAATTGTTTAAGGATTTCTTTTACATTTTCACCCAAACGAAAAGTTTGGAGCGGTCTGGCAACATTTTGCTGAATTTTGAAAATTCAGTGGCAACCTCATGAGCATTGTAAATTCTGCATAAAACTTAAGATTATAGCCCACTAAACACGACACGACACCTGGAGAGTGGTGACAGTTATTTGCGACTCTGATTTTGGGAAGTGAATGAACAAAACGTATAAAAAATGGAAAGCTTTTAACAGTTATCAAAATAGATCAAAAAACTAAAAAATCTAATATTTTCATCCCAACTCTTAGCCTAAAATATGACTTTAGATTCAGACATAGATAACAGCAACTACAAAGCACGGTGGAGGTTCAGTGATGGTTTGGGGCTATGTATATGTATGTCTGCACGTGGTGTGGGCAATTTGGTTTTTATACTCCGATACCGAAGGTACTCATAGTATATTGGTTTTGTCGGATGTCCGTCAGGCCGTCCGTCTGTCTGTCTGGATGAACGCACGTATTTCCGAAACGATATTAGATAGACTCTTGAAATCTTTTGTGTTATGATTATAGCTATCTGCATCAGATCAATTTTGTTTCAAATTTATGCCACGCCCACTGGGAGGCTGGCAAATCGATAACATGTCGGTACACCTGAAATCACAAATTGTAATCGTGAATATCTTCCACAATTTTGAAGCTAGAGTAATCAAATTTGGTAGGTATATTGCTGGTGACCTCCCAAAAACATTGGATACTAGGTTTATCGGCAACGCCCATTATTACGCCCACCAGCCCCCCTCCAAAATTAATTTGAAATGCTTATTTCTCCCTCAGTTTTAGAGCTAAGGCCACCATATTTTGAATATATATTACTGGTTACGTCCTCTACAGATCACAGAAAAAATTTCGACCGCGATATACATGAATGCACAAATCGATAACACGTGTATATTTCCCGAAATTTTGAAGCTAGAGTTCCCTAATTTGGAATTTAGACTAAGGCTGACCACCCCAAAGCAAGCAATTGTTGATAATATGTGTGACCAAACCAAATTGCAAGGTCGTACCTTCAAAAATTCAATTTTTTGAACTTTTGGGGGGTTTGGGAATTGAAATATTTGTAACATGTGTATGCTATTCGAGATTATACATGCCAAATTTGGGGCCTCTAGCTCCTATAACTTGAAGTTATGTCCCAAAAACTCTAGTCTGAAATCGAAATTTATCGATAACTTTTAAATAGTACGAGTTATCGATAAAATTAAATAAACTTGATCTGTCCCGGGATTAGGAGAACCTATGTTCCCAATATGAAGTCTCTAGCTATTGTTGTCTCTCATATCTGTGTGTTCATACAGACAGACGGACGGACAGACGGACGTGGCTAGATCGACTCGGCTGTTGATACTGATCAATAATATATACACTTTATATGGTCGGAGATGCTTCCTTATGCCTGTTACATACTTTGCACAACTTCATTATACCCTTTTTACCCATTTTTAATGGGTTCAGGGTATAAAAAGGTATGACCTTGCACACATTTTCTTGGAAATTGTATGCCCAACAAATTTCGGACAATAGGCACAGAAATGGTTTACGATTTAACTTTCCATAGGTTCTGAATATTGCCGTAAATAGGTGGAATCGAGGCCAAGACGCTTGGAGAATATATGTGACAGCTGGGGACACAAAAAAAAACAAGTAGGAAAGGATTATCTTCGGCGTGCCGAAGATTTTACACTCTTTTCGAACCTTTAGGCAATTTTCACTCTGCCAACTGCACCACTGAAATTTCAATAGTAGTAAAAAATCGTTTTATCGTCATATGAATTTAAATTTTTCTTTTAAATTATTGAATTCAAGCTATTTGATATATATTTGAAAAAAATAATTAGAAAAAAATAATTATAGTTTGAATCTAGTTCTCGTACTGAACAGACTACTTTTTTGTTCCCAAAAATTTTCTCCAAATTTTCCAAAAACAAATCGGAAAAAATAGGAAAAATAATTTTGAGAAAAATCTTTTTGTTTTATTTTGTTTCTTTTTTTATACCCTGAACCCATTAAAAATGGGTAAAAAGGGTATAATGAAGTTGTGCAAAAGTATGTAACAGGCATAAGGAAGCATCTCCGACCATATAAAGTATATATATTATTGATCAGTATCAACAGCCGAGTCGATCTAGCCATGTCCGTCTGTCTGTCCGTCTGTCTGTCTGTATGAACACACAGATATCAGAGACTACAAGAGCTAGAGACTTCATATTTGGAACATAAGTTCTCCTAATCCCGGGACAGATCAAGTTTTTTAAAATTTATCGATAGCTCGTCCCGTTCAAAAGTTATCGATAAATTTCGATTTCAGACCAGCGTTTTTTGGATATAACTTACAAGTTAAAAGAGCTAGAGGCCCCTAATTTGACATGTATAATCTCGAATAGCATACACATGAACAAATTTTTCACTTTTTGGATACCACCCCCAAACCCCCCAAAAGTTAAAAAAACGCATTTTTGAAGGTACGACCTTGCAATTTGGTTTGGTCACACATATTATTGACAATTGTTTGCCCCAAAAATTTCAATAAGATCGGACGATAAACACAGAAGTTATTTAAGATTTAACTTTCCATTATGTGGGGCTCAGCGAAAAGCAAGCTAACTGCTTAGACCGCTTGCACTGCTTGTACTGCTTGTACTGCTTGTACTGCAGCATGTGTGTGTTTAGATTAATATGAATGATTGTAAGGACTGGGTTCAGGGTATCTCGTAGTCGGGCACTCCCGACTAGAGCACTCTTACTTGTTTCTCTTGACTGTGTTAATTTATTTTCTTTTCGGCCCCCCAATTTGGGGGACCCCTCCATAGATACATGGCGTCCCCTAAGAATAAGTTTAATCAAAAAATTCTAAAGAACAAGCACCTTAGGTCCAAGGCTGCCAACCAAGTGACTGAAGAGGCTCGCTCTGCCACCAGACGGGCCCTTAGCTTACGTCCCTCGACCCGTCAGCAAGCCCTGGACGTAAGGCGTAATATATCTAGTAACGATTCGGATGCATCTATCTCTAGTCAAATCATTCCGCATGATAAGCCTATTTCAAATTCTGCTCCATCCCGCCAGATCCCGGGCTCTGCACACAGGAAGAGTCGTCTGTTGCGGACTCAAGGCGTCCAGGATGCTATTCCTTCCCACAGCGATAAAGAGTTGTTTGATGACTCTCATGAGAATAATGATACATTCCTATCTGGCATCCGCAAATCTGGTGCCAGCACGCCGGCTCTAGACACCATTATAAGCTCTGAGTGGTTCAGTCAGGCTGCATCTGACCGTGATCGGCTTACTATCATGAACCGTAACAATTTGAAAGTGCCCTGTTCTCATGTTTCTGGACATGTTGGTGTAGATAACACCTCAGTGAATTCCTCGCTACTTGGCCCTGTCCTGGATCGCTTCAAGACTGTCTGCCTGGCGGCTAAGCCGGTTACTCATAAGAAGCCCTCATTGTCTACTCGCCCTATTGATGCAAACTCTCCTGGGTCTGCAGACTCAACCTACTCCGGTCGCGGTAACAGCTATGCCATATTGGCTGACGATGACGATGACGCCATGGATGTGCAACACCCTGATGTCGCATCTTCAGAGCTGAACCCTATACCTGCCCTTTCCTTAGGTGCCCCTGGATCGGATACTGGATGCCATCCTATCACTGCGATTTCTTCTAATGGCAAGACTGCCCCTGTAGTTGCGGGTCCGGTCCATAAAGTGTCCTCTCAACCATCCCCTAGACGGCCTGTGTCTCCGCGCTTTACAAATCCAAAGAGTTCTGGCCCGCGTCCCCCTCCCTTTCTTCTAAGGGGTATACCAAACATCAAACGGCTCATTGCCCTGATCAGTACTGCGACCATTGACTTCCGTCTGAAGATCACCGGCCAGTCTTCTTGCAGGATAACCTGTTCAGAAGGTGTATCCTATAGAAGTATTCAAAAGATTTTTACCGAAAATAGAATCCCATTTAGCTCCTTCCAGCTGAAGGAGAACCGTGCTTTTAGGGTTGTTGCCAGGGGATTGCATTCGTCAACCGACATTGAGGATATAAAGGCTGAGCTAAGGGCTCAAGGACACAATCCTCGAAATATTTACAACCCACCAGGTGAGAATGGTGTACAAAATCGAAACACGTTCTACATGGAGCTTGAACCGGCTGCAAATAATACGAAGATGTACGACATAAAAGCTTTGGCATATCAGGTCGTGAAAATCGAGGCCCCCCGTCCGCGATCTGGGGCTTTGAGATGTTTCAGATGTCAAGAGTTTGGTCATTCCAAGAATTTCTGTTCCTTCCCCGCTAAATGTGCCAGGTGTTCGGGTGATCATGAAACACGTGATAAAGACAAGTGTATGGCTACCACTGAAGAACAATACAAGTGCATCAACAGTGGGTCCAATCACAGCGCGGCTTTCAGACGCTGTCCCGCCTATCTGGAGGCGGTTGCAAAGCGCAATGGTAACAACACTGGACGAAGTCTACAGCAAAGGAAGTCTGTCACTCCTGTCTCAGTTCGGAATGCTTGGTCGGCAACCCAGTTGCCCCCAAAGACCTCGAATCTGCCTGTCCCACCCCCGATGGTGTTAAATTCAAGCCACTGGCCTACACCGGGCTATAGTAGGAAGCCTAATGTCCCTGGTTCTAGCATCCCTGGACATTTGCCCTCGGTTTCCACAACTCAGCCTGCTCAGGACAGACTACATAGCTTCATTGACGAACTACGTAGACAGCAGGAAGCTAGTGCTTCAACACAAGCGGCTGCGATTGACAAGCTGCTATCGCGTTTTGACCAGATGATGTCGATAATGACATCTACTTTAGAGATGATGCGATCCCTACTGACGAATGGTGCAAATATTTCAACGTCTTTGCATCGCGATGTCTAATTATGGTCTAAACATCATTATTTGGAACGCCAATGGCATCATTGGCAAGACCCTGGAGGTCGAACATCTTCTCCAGGAAAAGGATGTTGATATCCTTCTTGTTTCAGAAACACACTTCAACAGCCGCTCCTCCTTCCGCATCCATGGTTATGATGTTCACTGTGCCAATCACCCGGGTGACCGTCTCCGTGGTGGTGCTGCAGTCATCGTGCGGTCATCGTTTGACTTTCACCTCAGTAATACTATTGCTGAGCCTCATCTACAAGCTATTTCTATATCCTTGGTCACTGGTATTGGAAGCGTTTCTTTTGCTGCTCTATATTGCCCACCTGGACATCGTCAATGCTGGACTTCTGGAGAGTATCATCGCCTATTTGGCTCTATGGGCAACCACATTTTTATTGGCGGCGACTGGAATGCGCACCATCAATTTTGGGGATGCAGGCGGTCGTGTATTAGAGGAGATACTCTGATGTCACTGGTATCAGGCTCCAATCTTCAGGTCTTGGCCACCGGCGCACCCACACATTTTTCGGGAAATACCCGGTATCTCCCCACGGCCATTGACTTTGCGGTCTACAAAGGCATCCCCTGCAACCACCTCGCCATATCAGAGTGTACAGGTCTATCCTCTGATCACATCCCGTTGCTGGCTTACTTTTGTGTGTCCGCCTATGTGGTTACCGCCAAACCTAGGCTTCTTCCCCGTGGCTCGAATATAGAGGACTTTGGTACTCGGCTCTCGACACTAGCTATTGCTAACCCTCTCCCTCTTGACACTCCTGCTAACATTGACGCTTTTGCTCAGGATCTGGTTGACAAGATTCACCTTGCTGCTCCTTCTGCTACCGGAACCCCATCCGCACCTCCGCCATCTTGGGCATCCTCTAAACCTGAGATTTCGATTTTGGCTAGACGAGGGCATTCTCTGCGTCGCGAGTGGATGAGGACGCGTCATCTGCTGGATCTGGCACGGTGGAAAGCCGCTGTCTCAAATCTTAGGCGTGTGCTTAAGTCTGCTAAGTCGGAGTTCTTTGTAAACAAGCTCAACGCCATCGACCCTGACGAGGAACATGGTTTTGCGTTGTGGAAGTGCACCCGCAGCATCAAGCGACAGCCTCTTCGCAGGCTCCCTCTCAGACGTAATGATGGTACATGGGCTCGTACTGATGACGATATTGCTGAAGTTTTTGCGAATGAACTCGAAGCACGGTTCACTCCTTTTGATTTCGCGACCAGACAAGAGGTAAGAGCCACCGTCTCGAGGATTGGCCTATCCTTCGGCCCCTCCCATTTTGTCCAGCCGGTAACCGAAGATGAGGTTCATTCGCAAATAAAGAGGTTGATTCTCTCTAAGGCACCTGGAATGGATTCTATTGATGGCAAAGTGGCCAAGGCTCTACCCAGCGTAATTGTCTCACAGCTTTGTCGGCTGTTCAATGCCGTACTTGACTTGGGTCATTTCCCGGCCCCATGGAAGCGCGCTCTTATTGTTATGGTGCCAAAGAAAGGCAAGGATCCCCACAATCCGGACTCTTTCAGGCCGATAAGTCTCCTGCCTACTTTTTCGAAGGTCTTTGAGAGAATCTTTTTAACCCGTCTTCTGGCCGTTGACGCTTTTGAAAATGCGCTACCAGACTATCAATTTGGCTTCCGAGGACGCCATAATGCGATTGAACAAATCCATCGTGTTGTAAGCCACATCCTCAGCGCCTTCGAAAAGAAAAAATACTGTGCCGCAGTTTTCCTGGACATTCGGCAGGCTTTTGATAGGGTCTGGCACGAGGGCCTCTGCTACAAGCTAATGCCGCTGCTCCCTGAAGGTCTCTGGAAGGTGCTTGTCTCTTTCCTGGAAGGCAGAGCATTTGCTGTCGAATACAGAGATGCCCGGTCCGGAATGCGTCCTATTCGGGCTGGTGTACCTCAGGGTAGTATTCTTGGACCAATACTATACACTGTATTTACGGCGGATCTTCCCATCCTCAATACACGCGGATCATTGACGGCAACATATGCTGACGACACAGCTTTCCTAGCTTCTAGCAGTTACTCAACGACTGCCTCCAGACGTGTCCAAGGATTCCTAGATGAGTTCGAGTGCTGGGCCTCGCGATGGAATATAGAGCCGAATATTGAAAAAACCCAACACGCCACGTTTGCACTCCGGCCTGGTCGCTCACGTCGGCTTTATCTAGATGGTAAGAGAATCGCGCACACTGATAACATCACTTATTTGGGAGTGACCCTGGACAGGCGCCTCACATGGAGCAGCCATATTAAAAAAGCATGTGGAACAGTGAACAAGAAACTGGGGAAATTGGACTGGCTTCTCAGACCAGGGAGTGGTCTTTCCCTAAGAGCCAAAGTACGGTTATTTAAGACCATTATACTGCCAACCTTAAATTGGGGTACTGCATGTGACACTACCCTAAGAAGAGTTCAAGCTACAATAACAAAGTCTTTGCGCCGCATGACCAATATTCAGTGGCATCATTACGTCAAAAATGAGACTATCCTCAACGACCTTCAAATACCAACGGTGTGTGAGGCCATAAGTAAAAGCTCCAACCGGTATCGCGCACGTTTGTTAGACCACTCTAACCGCCTGGCTAGACAACTCGCAAGACCGGCGAGACATAGGCGTCTAAAGCGCAAGCACCCGTCGGACCTCTGGATCCTTGGCCGGTCGCGGAACGGCCGGCTTCTTTAGAAAATTATAGCAATATATATTATAGCATACCCGTGCTGACAACAGCGTCATCTCCCCACTGAGAATTGGGTTTTAAAGTTTAAAGTTATACCGGCCTGGAAATAGGGTAAACACCCTATGTAGCTTGCCAAATAAAAATAAAAAAAAAAAAAAAAAAAAATAATTAGAAAAAAAAATAAAAAGTAATAAGTCGTGGCTGGGATTGTACGTGTTCTCCCGTTTGTCAGTGCAGTACTCTAATACCTACGCCACCAAGCAGTTTTGAAATGCGCTGACAAACTCAATTATACTGATCGTTTTTTTCGCGTTGTATAGTTTTTGTTCTAAGGCATTGGTAGCAAATGAATTTGATTACACTTATTTTATATTTGAAAAGCAGAATAAGAAAAAATTAAAATAATTATTGGTCGCCGCTAGGAATCGAACCAGAACCTTTCGTTTGCCAGGGCGCCACATTAGCACTTACGCCACAAGCAGATTTGATGATCGATGACAAAATCGCTTGACAAACTCGATTTTACTGTTTGTTTGTTTGTTTTTTCGCGTGGCATTGTTTTTCTTCTAAGACATTGGTAGCAAATGAATTTGATTACAGTTATTTTATATTTGAAAAGCAGAATAAAAAACAAGTAAGAGTGCTCTAGTCGGGAGTGCCCGACTAGGAGATACCCTGAACCCAGTTCTGACATCCATTCATACTTGCCTAATAGTGTACATACATACAGACACACACATACTGCAAGCAGTGCATGCGGTTTAAGCAGTTATCTTGCTTTTTCACTGAGCCCCACACAATGGAAAGTAAAATCTTAAATAACTCCTGTGTTTATTGTCCGATCTTTTTAAAATTTGTAGGACATAACATTGGCTATAAAATGTGTGACCAAACCAAATTGCAAGGTCATACCTTCAAAATTATTTTTTTTAATTTTTGGGGGGATTGGGGGTGGTATCCAAAAAGTGAAAAATTTGTTACATGTGTATGCTATTCGAGATTATACATGCCAAATTAGGGGCCTCTAGCTCTTATAACTTGTAAGTTATAGCCCAAAAACTCTAGTCTGAAATCGAAATTTATCGATAACTTTTGAATGGGTCGAGTTATCGATAAAATGAAATAAACTTGATCCGTCCCGGCACAACGAGAACTTATATTCCAAATATGAAGTCTCTAGCTCTTGTAGTCTCTGATATCCGCGTGTTCATACAGACAGACGGACGGACGGACGGACGGACAGACAGACAGACGGACATGGCCTGATCGACTTGGCTGTTGATACTGATCAAGAATATATATACTTTATATGGTCGGAGATGCTTCCTTATGCCTGTTACATACTTTTGCACAAAACCATAATACCCTTTTTACCCATTTTTAATGGGTTCAGGGTATAAAAATTAAAATAATTATTGGTCGCCGCTAGGAATCGATCCAGAACCTTTTGTTTGCCAGGGCGCCACTTTATCCCTTACGCCACAATTAGTTTTGATGATCGATGACAAAATCACTTGAAGAGCAGACTATCAAAAGCTTACTTGCGCTTGACTTTGTTTGCTCACATGCACCTGTTCTTCAAAATATTTAATGACGCATATCTTCGCTGTTTATGACTTAATCGATTTGCGATTTTACCAATTGATGAGTTATAAATATGTTCAAGTATACAAGGAAATTGAAAGCAATTGCTTTGAAAACATCGGATTTATGACCAAACCCGACTTAGAGTTGTATGGCAGCTATAAGATAATAGTGGTCAATGTGCTGTTTCTTTGAATAATAAGTATCTGTGCAAAGTTTTATCGCGATAGCTCAAAACTGAGGGACTAGTTTGCATACATACAGACAGACTAGAATATAAATAACAAGTGAGAACGTTGCAGTCGGGCGGACCCGACTGCGTAATACTCTGATACCATTTTAAGAACAGTTGAACGGAAATGAACAGAACATTTTTGCTGGTGTATGACCTTCCAAGTTTTTGGGGACGGGATGGAATGTGGTCGATCTTAAAAGGGGGTGACCAGAAGTCTATCTTACAAATTTGGTGACTCTAGCTCTAAAACTGTGGAAGATATAAATTTTGGCGAAAAAATTTTTGACCGATCTTCAGAGGACTTGGCTAGAAGTCTACCCTCCAAGTTTGGTGGCCTTAGCTCTTAAACTGTGTGAGATATAGGCTTCCGTGTTTGGCAGGGGCGGGGTGGCTGGGGGCGTTCTAGTGGACGTGGCCGGAAAACCCAGGACGCAATCTTTTCGGCTGGTCAGCCCTAGTCTAAATTCCTAATTGGGGGACTCTAGCTTCAAAATTGCGGAGAATATGCACGTGTTATCGAATTGTGCATTCATGTATATTGATTTTCGCTATTACGGGGGAGGGAGTAGGCATGGTCGAATTTTTTTCTGTGATTCCAAGTTTTTGGGGACTGGAGGGGGCGTGGTCGATCTTAAAATGGGGTGACCAGAAGTCTATCTTACAATTTTGGTGCGTCTAGCTCTAAAACTGTGTAAAATATACATTTTTGAGGGCGGGAGGGGCCGTGGACCATAAATTTTTTGGCCGATCTTTAGAGGACTTGGCTAGAAGTCTACCATCAAAGTTTGGTAGCCATAGGATTTACATTGTGTGGAGCTCAGTAAAGAAGCAAGCTAACTGCTTAGACTGGTTGCACTGCTCGCACTGCTTGTAGCATGTGTATGTTTTTATTATACCCTGAACCCATTAAAAATGGGTAAAAAGGGTATTATGGTTTTGTGCAAAAGTATGTAACAGGCATAAGGAAGCATCTCCGACCATATAAAGTATATATATTCTTGATCAGTATCAACAGTCGAGTCGATTTAGCCATGTCCGTCTGTCTGTCTGTCCGTCCGTCCGTCCGTCCGTCTGTCTGTATGAACACGCGGATATCAGAGACTACAAGAGCTAGAGACTTCATATTTGGAATATAAGTTTTCGTAATCCCGGGACAGATCAGTTTATTAAAATTTATCGATAACTCGTCCCGTTCAAAAGTTATCGATAAATTTCGATTTCAGACCAGCGTTTTTTGGCTATAACTTACAAGTTATAAGAGCTAGAGGCCCCTAATTTGGCATGTATAATCTCGAACAGCATACACATGTAACACATTTTTCACTTTTTGGATACCACCCCCCAATCCCCCCAAAAATTCAAAAGACTCATTTTTGAAGGTATGACCTTGCAGTTTGGTTTGGTCACACATTTTATAGCCAATGTTATGTCTTACAAATTTCAAAAAGATCGGACACTAAACACAGAAGCTATTTAAGATTTTACTTTCCATTGTGTGGGGCTCAGTGAAAAAGCAAGATAACTGCTTAAACCGTTTTCACAGCTTGCAGTAATATGTGGTGTGTTTGTATGTATGCACACTATTAGGCAAGTATGAATGGATGTCAGAACTGGGTTCAGGGTATCTCCTAGTCGGGCAGTCCCGACTAGAGCACTCTTACTTGTTTTATATACGTACACTGACTGGTTAGTATGAATGAATGTAAGGACTAGGTTCAGGGTATCTCCTAGTCGGGCACTCCCGACTAGAGCACTCTTACTTGTTTTTTACTCTCTATACCTTCAGAATGATTTTTAGAGAGCAAGAGTCAATGCTCAATGTCTCTCTTTTTAATATTTCATCAAAACAAAACAGCAGTAATATGACCCAAATGAGAAAAATTGAGCTTGAGCGACTTCGCATTCGAATATCTCGAAGTGCGTTTTAAATAAACGCAACTTTTATTAAAATTAGTTAAATTTGATTGTTTTACAACGAAAATATGATAACACAGTGTTTTCAAGAATTTTTAATTTTTTAGTCTCGGTGGGCCTTGTCGTGGAAATATATATATGATTGATCATTAAGTCCATTGATCTAGCCATGTCCGTCTGTCTGTCTGTATGTATGCAAACTAGTCCCTCAGTTTTTGAGTTATCGCGATGCAACTTTGCACAGACACTTCTTATTCAAGGGGACAGCACATTGGTCGGAGCCGGCCGGATCGGAACACTGTATCTTATAGCTGCCATACAACTGGAAATAAATTAAATATTCTTAAAACAAAAAAAAAAACAAATAATAATACAAATAATTTTTACAGCATATGAAAGAGCTGCAGTTGGCATAGTGAAAATCGTCTAAAGGTTCGAAAAGAGTATAAAATCTTCGGCACGACGAAGATAATCCTTTCCCACTTGTTAAGATTTAACTTTACATTGTGTGGGGCCATTTAAGCAAGCTAATTGCTTAAACAGCTTGCAGTATGTGTGTGTTTGTATTTATGCACACTGATAGTTTAGTATAAATGAATGTGAGGATTGGGTTCAGGGTATCTCCTAGTCGGGCACTCCTGACTAGAGCACTCTTACTTGTTATAAATAGTTTTAATCAACGGATCTTGCTATTTTAATTGACTCGAAGATCGCTAAGCTATAATTAAAAAAAGTTTAACAAATTGTAAAGATATACCAAAAGTAAATTTTTTGGCAAAATAAACAGAAATGTGTGACTTGTTTCCTTTGTCAAAATACTATCTTGACATACTGTATAAGATATTTAAGATTAAATTTACAATAGTGCTGGGCTTAGCAATGGAATTGCAATTAGCCAAAGCATGCAGTTGGCAGCGGGTGCGGTTGCTTGCGTGTAAGTGAGTTTTTGCGTATGCATACAGATAAGTAACTATAATTGAATGTAAACGATGAGTTAAGGTAATACCCTAGTCGGGCACTCTCACTGAAGCAGTCTTACTTGATTGGTTGGGAATCTATCGGTCTGTCGATTTTTGCGGATATATTATAACATAAAAAGCAAGTAAGAAAGTTGCAGTCGGGCGTAACCGATTGCGTAATACTCTGATACCACTGTAAGAACAGCTGAAAGCACGTTGAATATAACCTTTTTGCTGGTGTACTATGGGTGACGGAGTTAGTGGTCGTGGGTTGCCCGTTGAGTAAGCATAGCAGTAATCTACCTTTAAAATTTGGCGACTGGCTCTAAAACTGAGCGAGATACGTATTTTCGTGTTTTTTCTTAGGCGGGAAGAAGCGTAGCCCAAAAATTTATTTGGAGATCCATGAGGGGGTTGACTAGAAATCTACCTTCCAAGATTGGTGATATCATCTCTAATACTGTGGCAGATATGGAATATCGCGAGTTTTGGGTGTGGGAGGGCCATGGTCCCAAAATTTGTTTACACCACTTATACAACAGAAATCTACTTTACAAGTTTGGTGATTCTATTTTTTGTTGGAAACCACTGATTTACATTCCGAATATGTTGACTTTCACTTCACAACTGCGGGATATATAACTATTTCCAGTTACTTTTGGAATGGAGGCTGGTGAGCGTACTAGTGGGCGTGGCCGGAATACCTAAAATACAATTTTTCGGCGAGCTCACCAAAAATATACCTACCAAATTTGAAAAATTGTGGAAAATATTCACGTTTAGTCGATTTAAGATTTATGGTGTATCAATATTTTATCGATTTGCCAGCCTTTTAGTGGGTGTGAAACAAAATTCTTAACATTTCATCTGAAGTATATTATTGATCAGTATCAACAGCAAAGTCGATCTAGCCATGTCCGTCTGTCTGTCCGTCTGTATGAACACGCGGATATCAGAGACTAAAAGAACTAGAGACTTCATATTTGGAATATAAGTTCTCCTAGTCCCGGGACAGATCAAGTTTATTTAGTTTTATCGATAACTCATCCCGTTCAAAAGTTAACGATCAATTTCGATTTTAGACCAGTGATTTTGGGCTATGACTCAAAAGTTATAAGAGCTAAAGGCACACAATTTTGGTAGGTATAATCTCGTAAAACACATGTCACAAAATATTTTCCTTTTTGGATAACACCACCCCATCCCCCCCCCTCACACACAATCACCACAAAAGTTAAAAAGGTATGACCTTGCACACATTTTCTTAGAAATTGTATGCCCAACAAATTTCGGACAATAACCACAGAAGTGGTTTAAGATTAAACTTTCCATAGGCTCTGAATATTGTCGTAAATAGGTGGAATCGAGGCCAAGACGCTTGGCAGCTGGGGACACAAAAAACAAGTGGGAAAGGATTATCTTCGGCGTGCCGAAGATTTCATACTCTTTTCGAACCTTTGGGTAATTTTCACTCTGCCTCTCTGAACCGTGTTCTCCCCGTTTGTCAGTGCAGCACTCTTATACCTACGCTACCAAACAATTTTGAAATGCGCTGACAAACTCAATTGTACTGATCGTTTTTTTCGCGTTGTATAGTTTTTGTTCTAAGGCATTGGTGGCAAATGAATTTGATGACAGTTATTTTATATTTTAAAAGCAGAATAAGAAAAAATGAAAATAATTATTGGTCGCCGCTAGGAATCGAACCTGTACCTTTCGTTTGACAGGGCACCACTTTATCATTTACGCCACAAGCAGTTTAGATGATCGATGACAAAATCGCTTGAAGAGCAGACTATCAAAAGCTTACTTGTTTTGTTTTCCTGCAACCTGCAAATCGCGTTTGTCAGCATTTGTTTTTTCGCATGGCATTGTTTTTGTTCTAAGCCATTGGCAGCAAATTAATTTGATTACAGTTATATATTTGAAAGGAAGAAAAAGAAACAAGTAAGAGTGCTCTAGTCGGGAGTGCCCGACTTCTAGATACCCTAACTCAGTCCTTACAATCATTCATACTAATGAAAACACACACATGCTGCACTACACGCAGTACAAGCAGTGCAAGCGGTTAGTTAGCTCTTTCGTTGAGCCCCACACAATGAAAAGTTTAATCTTAAATATCTTCTGTGTTTATTGTCCGATCTTATTGAAATTTTTTGGGCAAGCAATTGTTGATAATATGTGTGACCAAACCAAATATTTGTTACATGTGTATGCTATTCGAGATTATACATGCCAAGTTTGGGGCCTCTAGCTTTTATAGCTTTGAAGTTATGTCCCAAAAGCGCTTGTCTGAAATCGAAATTTATCGATCACTTTTAAACGGTACGAGCTATCGATAAAATGAAATAAACTTGATCTGTCCCGGGATAAGGATAACTTATGTTCACAATATGAAGTCTCTAGCTCTTGTAGTCTCTGATATCTGTGTGTTCATACAGACAGACGGACGGACAGACAGACGGACATGGCTAGATCGACTCGGTATTGATACTGATCAATAATCTATATACTTTATATGCTCGGAGATGCTTCCTTATGCCTGTTACATACTTTTGCACAACTTCATTATGCCCTTTTTACCCAATTTTAATGGGTTCAGGGTATAAAAAGTATTAAATTAACAAGTAAGAGTGCTCTAGTCGGGAGTGCCGACTAGGAGATACCCTGAACCCAGCTCTGACATCCATTCATACTTGCCTAATAGTGTGCATGCATACAGACACACACATACTGCAAGCAGTCGAAGCGGTTTAAGCAGTTAGCTTGCTTTTTCACTGAGCCCCACACAATGGAAAGTAAAATCTTAAATAACTTCTGTGTTTACTGTCCGATCTTTCTAAATTTGTAGGACATAACATTGGCCATAAAATGTGTGACCAAACCAATTTGCAAGGTTATACCATTTTTGAACTTTTGGGGGGATTGGGGGGTGTTATCCAAAAAGTGAAATATTTGTTACATGTGTATGCTATTCGAGATTATACATGCCAAATTTGGGGCCTCTAGCTCTTATAACTTTTAAGTTAAGGCCCAAAACCGCTAGTCTGAAATCCAAATTTATTGATAACATTTGAATGCGACGAGTTATCGATAAAATGAAATAAACTTGATCTGTCCCGGGATTAGGAGAACTTATATTCCAAATATGAAGTCTCTAGCTCATGTAGTCTCTGATTTCCGCGTGTTCATACAGACAGACGGACGGACGGACGGACGGACGGACGGACGGACGGACGGACAGACAGACAGACGGACATGGCTAAATCGACTCGACTGTTGATAGTGATCAAGAATATATATACTTTATATGGTCGGAGATGCTTCCTTATGCCTGTTACATACTTTTGCACAAAACCATAATACCCTTTTAACCCATTTTTAATGGGTTCAGGGTATAATAATCAGTCGCCGCCGAGACTCGAACTTGCGAAACTGGTTTTTCGTTAGCTCGGCTGTTTACACCTTACGCCACAAACCGTTTTGATGATCGATGACAAAATCCCTTGAAGAGCAGACTGTCAAAAGCTTAGTTG
Source organism: Drosophila flavopinicola (assembly GCA_035042425.1). Classification (NCBI taxonomy): domain Eukaryota; kingdom Metazoa; phylum Arthropoda; class Insecta; order Diptera; family Drosophilidae; genus Drosophila; species Drosophila flavopinicola. The sequence continues at coordinate 102,701 of JAWNLL010000207.1, read as the reverse complement.
CGCTTGGGTTTGTTTGCTCATATGCACCTGTTTCTTCAAAATATTTAATGACGCATATCTTCGCTATTTATGACTTAATCGATTTGCGATTTTACCCATTGATGGGTTATAAGAATTTTCAAGTGTACAAGGAAATTTAAGGCAATTGCTTTGAAAACATCGGATTTATGGCCAAAACCGACTTAGAGTTGTATGGCAGCTATAAGATATAGTGGTCCGATCCGGTCGGCACCGACTAATGAGCTGTTTCTTTGAATAATATGTATCTGTACAAAGTTTTATTGCGATAGCTTTGAAAACATGGGTCTTATGACCAAAACCGACTTCAAGTTGTATGGCAGCTATAAGATATAGTGGTTCGATCCGGCCGGCTCCGACCAATGTGCTGTCCCCTTGAATAATAAGTGTCTGTGCAAAGTTGCATCGCGATAGCCCAAAAACTGAGGGACTAGTTTGTATACATATAGACAGACAGACGGACATGGCTAAATCAATTTGTTTTGTTTTTCTAAGCATACTGGCAGTAACTTTTGGGGGTCTCAGACGCTTCCTTCTATGCGTTACAAACTTCAGCACAAACTTAATATACTATTTTCTTCGAAAAGAGTATAATAATAACTTAATCTGCATTACCTAAATTTCATAAAATAAGCAATGAATACTTTTGCGAGATGCAAATATGGATTTTTTTTTTAGTTTTGTTGCTCCATTTTGATAACTGCTAAAAGTTTTTCAGTTTTATCTTTTGCATTGCCTTTCGTAAATATCACTCTACGAATGCAGTAAAACAAAATATAAACAAGTGAGAACGTTGCAGTCGGGCGGAGCCAACTGCGTAATACTCTGATACCATTTTAAGAACAGCTGAAAGCAAGTGAACAGAACATTTTTGCCGGTATATGGGTGACCAGAAATCGGCCCACCAAGTTTTTGGGACGGGAGGGGGAGTGGTCGATCTTAAGAGGGGGTGACCAGAAGTCTATTTACCAAATTTGTGGATTTTAGCTCTAAAACTGTAGAAGATATACATTTCCGCAATTTTTGGGGGAGGGAGGGGGCGTGGCCACAAATATTTTTTACCGATCTTAAGAGCGGGTGACCAGAAGTCTATTTTTTTCAAATTTGGTGACTCTAGCTCTAAAACTGTGGAATATCTAAATTTTGATAATTTTTGGGGGCAGGAGGGGCGTGGCCCCAAATATTTTTACCGATCTTAAGAGGGGGTGACTCTAGCTCTAAAGCTGTGGAAAATATAAATGTTCGCGATTTTTTGGGGCGGGAGGGGGCGTCGCCCCCAAACTTTTTGTCCGATCTTTAGCAGAATTGGCCAGAAGTCTACCCTTAAAGTTTGGTGGCTGTAGCTATTAAACTGTGCGAGATATAGTCTTCCGCGTTTCGTGGGGACAGGGTTGCTGGGGTGCATTCTAGTTGGCGTGGCCGGAAAGTCCAGGACACAATCTTTTGGGCTGGTTAGCCCTAGTTTAATTTCCAAATTTGGGGACTCTAGCTTCAAAGTTGCGGGAAATATACAAGTGCTATCGAATTGTGCATTCATGTACATATATCGATTTTCGATTCGATTTTCGAAATTTGTGTCTGTAGAGGACGTCACCGGTGACATTAGCTCAAAAACTGCGGGAGATATAAGCATTCCAAATTAATTTTGGAGGGGGGGCTGGTGGGCGTAATAATGGGACTTTTGGGTCACTTGTGGCGTAATTTTGGACCATTCGTCAAGCAATGCAGTTTGAGGTCAGATTTGTTTGACATTTTTCGATTTCGGATATTTGTATCCAAAATGGCCCACAAATGTTCAATAACATTCATGTCTGGTGACTGGGATGATTTTTTATACCCTGAACCCATTAAAAATGGGTAAAAAGGGTATTATGGTTTTGTGCAAATGTATGTAACAGGCATAAGGAAGCATCTCCGACCATATAAAGTATATATATTCTTGATCAGTATCAACAGCCAAGTCGATTTAGCCATGTCCGTCTGTCTGTCTGTCCGTCCGTCCGTCCGTCCGTCCGTCCGTCTGTATGAACACACAGATATCAGAGACTACAAGAGCTAGAGACTTCATATTTGGAACATAAGTTCTGCTAATCCTGGGACAGATCAAGTTTATTTCATTTTATCGATAACTCGTACCGTTTAAAAGTTATCGATAAATTTCGATTTAAGACCAGCGTTTTTGGGACATAACTTCAAAGTTATAAGAGCTAGAGACCCCAAATTTGGCATGTATAGTCTCGAATAGCATACACATGTAACAAATATTTCACTTTTTGGATACCACCCCCCAAACCCCCCCAAAAGTTCAAAAAACGCACGGTACGACCTTGCAATTTGGTTTGGTCACACATATTATCGACAATTGCTTTCCCCAAAAATTTTAATAAGATCGGACAATAAACACAGAAGTTATTTAAGATTTAACTTTCCATTGTGTGGGGCTCAGCGAAAAAGCAAGCTAACTGCTTAAGCCGCTTGTACTGCTTGTACTGCTTGAACTGCAGCATGTGTGTGTTTAGATTAGTATGAATGATTGTAAGGACTGGGTTCAGGGTATCTCGTAGTCGGGCACTCCTGACTAGAGCACTCTTACTTGTTTTAAGTTCTGGTTGAAATCAGCTGTGAGCCACTGTACGTGCGTTCATCCAGACAGACATCCGACAAAACAGAGTATAAAAAGTATTTGCCAAGATGGTGAAATACTTGAAATACTATCAATGAATACTTTAGTGAGCTATTAATATTATTAATATTATCGAAGTTTTGCCCATAATTACTATAATTTAGTGCAAAAAGTAAATCAAATGTGAGAAATTAAATCAATGGCATCAGCAAGCAAAAGTAAAACCGGTTTTACTAAAAAAAAACTTTAACTTGGTGAATGTACATGTATGTACAGTGGCTCACAGCATATTTCAACCAGCACCTCAACAAAATTTTAGGCATGTATAAAATCTAAACTAAAAGAGATATCAAAATAATTTAAACGCAGTTTGTTAGTCTGATGCACCTTTGTACCTTTTACATGCGAATGGCAATCATTTGTTAAGGGTGACAGCATTGTTGGCAAAAACATCTGATTATCCTCTTTTCGAAGAAAATAGAATATTATCTTTGTGCTGAAGTGTGCAATGCATAGAACGAAGAGTAGCGTAGTATGCTTAGAATGACAAAAATTTATCTTGCCATGTCCGCCTGTCTGTCTGTATGTATGGGATCTAGTTCCTCAGTTTTTGAGCTATCGCTCTTTAAACGAGTTAACCATCGATCTTCTTCGGTTCGGTGGCGTAAATGATAAGGTGATGCGCTTACAAACGCAAGGTTGGTGGTTCAATTCCCGGTCGCGACATTTATATGTATATATTTTCACTTTTTTTATAAATATTGTTTTCAAATATAAAATAGCTTGAGTTTAATATTAATATAATACCAATTCTTAGAACAAAAACAAAAAAATAACAAGTGCAAAGGGATTATCTTCGGCGTGCCGAAGATTCTATACTCCGTTAGGCAATTTTCACTCTGCCAACTGCACCAAATTTCAAAAGTAGTAAAAAATCGTTTTATCGCGTGGCATTTATTTTGTTGCTCTAAGAATTGGTATCATATGAATCTAAATTTTTCTTTTAAATTATTGAATTCAAGCTATTTGATGTATATTTGAAACAAATAATTAGAATATCAATAACAAGTGAGAACGTTGCAGTCGGGCGGAGCCGACTGCGTAATACTCTGATACCATTTTAAGAACAGCTGAAAGCAAGTGAACAGAAAATTTTTGCTGGTGTTTGGGTGACCCGAAATCGGCATTCCAAGTTTTTGGGAACGGGAGGGGCATGGTCGATCTTAAGAGGGGGTGACCAGAAGTCTATCTACCAATTTTGGTGACTCTAGCTCTAAAACTGTGGAAGATATAAGCTTTCGCGATTTTTGGGGGCGGGAAGGGGCGTGGCCCCAAAAAATTTGGCCGATCTTTAGAGGGAGTGACAAGAAGTCTATTTTACAAATTTCTTGACTCTAGCTCTAAAACTGTGGAAGATATACATTTTCGCGATTTTTGGGGGCGGGAGGGGGCGTGGCCCCAAATTTTTTTACCGATATTTAGAGGGGCTGACCAGAATTCTATCTTCCAAGTTTAATGACTCTAGCTCTGAAACTGTGGAAGATATAAATTTTCGCGATTTTTGGGGGCGGGAGGGGGCGAGGCCCCAAAATTTTTTGCCGATCTTTAGGGGGGCTGACAATAAGTCTATCCTCCAATTTTGGTGACTCTAGCTCTGAAACTGTGGAAGATATAAATTTTCGCGATTTTTGGGGGCGGGAGGGGGCGAGGCCCCAAAAATTTTTGCCGATCTTTAGGGGGGCTGACAATAAGTCTATCCTCCAATTTTGGTGACTCTAGCTCTAAAACTGTGGAAGATATAGGCTTCCGTGTTTCGTGGGGGCGGGGTGGCTGGGGGGCGTTCTAGTGGGCGTGGCCGGAAAATCCAGGACGCAATCTTTTGGGCTGGTCAGCCCTAGTCTAAATTCCAAATTTGGGGACTCTAGCTTCAAAATTGCGGGAAATATACACGTGTTATCGAATTGTGCATTCATGTATATCGATTTTCGCGATTACGGGGGCGGGAGTGGGCGTGGTCGAAATTTTGTTTCTGTAATCTGTAGAGGACGTCAACAGTAATATATATTCCAAATATGGTGACTTTAGCTCTAAAACTGCGGGAGATATAAGCATTTCAAATTAATTTTGGAGGGGGGCTGGTGGGCGTAATAATGGGCGTGGCCGATTAACCTAGGATCCAATTTTGTCGGGAGGTCACCAGCAATATACCTACCAAATTTGATTACTCTAGCTTCAAAATTGTGGGAGTTATTCACGTTTAATCGATTTGTGATTTGAGGTGTATCGACATGTTATCGATTTGCCAGCCTCCCAGTGGGCGTGGCATAAATTTGGAACAAACTTGATCTGAAGCAGATAGCTATAATCATAACGCAAAAGATTTCAAGAGTCTATCTAATATCGTTTCGGAAATACGCGCGTTCATCCAGACAGACAGACGGACAGACGGACGGCCTGACGGACATTCGACAAAACCAATATACTATGAGTACCTTCGGTATCAGAGTATAAAAATCCATATGTCGCGGCTGGCATTGAAGTTCTCTACCTACGCCACCAAGCAGTTTTGAAATGCGCATTCTCAATTGTACTGATCGCTTTTTTCGCGTTGTATAGTTTTTGTTCTAAGACATTGGTAACAAATGAATTTTATTATAGTTATTTTATTAATTATACTCTTTTCGAAGAAAATAGTATATTAAGTTTGTCCTGAAGTTTGTAACGCATAGAAGGAAGCGTCTGAGACCCCCAAAAGTTACTGCCAATATGCTTATAAAAACAAAACAAATTGATCTAGCCATGTCCGTCTGTCTGTCTGTCTGTCTGTCTGTCTGTATGTATGCAAACTAGTCCCTCAGTTTTTGAGCTATCGCGATGCAACTTTGCACAGACACTTATTATTCAAGGGGACAGCACATTGGTCGGAGCCGGCCGGATCGGACCACTATATCTTATAGCTGCCATACACCTCAAAGTCGGTTTTGGCCATAAATCCGATGTTTTCAAAGCAATTGCCTTAAATTTCCTTGTACACTTGAACATCCTTATAACTCATCAATGGGAAAAATCGCAAATCGATTGAGTCATAAACAGCGAAGATATGCGTCATTAAATATTTTGAAAAAACAGGTGCATATGAGCAAACAAAGTCAAGCGCAAGAAATCTTTTGATAGTCTGCTCTTCAAGGTATTTTGTCACCGACCATCCAAACGGTTTGTGGCGTAAGGCGTAAAGAGCCGCGCTAACGAACGCAGGTTTCGCAAGTTCGAGCCTCGGCGGCGACTGATTGTTAATTTAATACTTTTTTCTTTTTCTTCCTTTCAAATATATAACTGTAATCAAATTAATTTGCTTCCAATGGCTTAGAACAAAAACAATGCCACGCGAAAAAACAAATGCTGTCAAACGCGAGTTGCAGGTTGCAGGAAAACAAAACAAGGAAATTTGTAACAGTCGGCTCTTCAAGCAATTTTGTCAGCGACCATCAAAACGGCTTGTGGCGTAGTGGGTAAAGTTGCGAACTGGTGAGCGAGAGGTCCTGGGTTCAAGACCAGCGGCGACCGGTCATTTATTTTCATTTTTTCTTTTCTTCTTTTCAAATATATAATAAGTGTAATCAAATTCATTTGCTTTCAAATGGCTTAGAACAAAAACAATGCCACGCAAAAAAGAAAAGCTCAGTATAAATAGAGTTTCTCAGCGATTTTTAAAACTGCTTGGTGTAAGCAGTAAAAAGCAAAACAAGAAAGCTTTCGACAGTCGTCTGCTCTTCAAGGGGTTTTGTCAGCGATCATCAAAAAGGCTTGTGGCGTAAGGGGTAAAGTTGCGAACTGGTGAGCGAGAGGTCCTGGGTTCAAGACCAGCGGCGACCGGTCATTTATTTTCATTTTTTCTTATTCTTCTTTTCAAATATATAATAGCTGTAATCAAATTCATTTATTTTAAATTTCCTAAATTGTTTCTAATTTTTTTTTCATACATAAAGTAGCTTTCATAGAATAATTTAAAAGAAAAATTTAAATTCATTGGCAAAACCAATGCCACGCGAAAAGAAATATGGATCTCAAATTCTGAATATAAGCTCTCGTATGTTCATATTAAGTTTTATGACAATTCAATTTCCGACAGCGGCCTTGAAAGGTATAAGAGCAACAGGCACAAAATTTGGTATGTATATTGTAGTATACATATGTAATGTAGTTTTGACTTTTTGGAAAAACTGAAACTTGTTTATTGTTCAATTCGGTAGCACTTATGAATGCTAAGGGACGCGTCCACGAGCTGCGGATAGTGAAACGTCCCTGTTTACATGAATACCTTTATATATTTTATTTTATATGTAGGGGTATATGTATGCGACATTAATATCTGCGATTAAATAAGCAGTCACGGAAAAATAGTAACAATTGCTTTAAGGTTCGAAAAGAGTATTTAATCTTCGGCACGCCGAAGATAATCCTTCTCCACTTGTTTTAGAATAAGAAAAATGTAAAAATAAATGACCACTCGGTACTCGAACCCAGCACCTTTCGTTTGTCAGGTCGTCATTTTACCCCTCACGCCACAAGCCGTTTTGACGTTCGATGACGAAATCGCTTGAAGAGCAGTCTGTTAAAAACTTATTTGTTTTGGATTTATTCTAAGGCATTGGTACCAAATGAATGTGATTACAGTTATTTTATATTTGCAAGGAAGAATAAGAAAAAATGAAAGTAACTGACCAGTTGAGATTCGTACCCGCGACCTTTCGTTTGCCAGGGCGTCACTTTACGCCTTACGCCACAAACCGTTTTGATGATCGATGACAAAATCCCTTGAAGAGCAGACTGTCAAAAGCTTATTTGCGCTTGACTTTGTTTGCACCTGATCTTTCAAAATATTTAATGACGCATATCTTCGCTGTTTATGACGCAATCGTTTTGATGATTTATAAGGATGTTCAAGTGTATAACACAATTATCTTCAATTTGGTATAGAGTGCATTATGGCACGCCTTCCGTAAGATGAGATATTTGCGTGCAAATCCAAAACTGATTTTTGCCATTGAATTTTTACGGTGGTTGGTGCATATTTTTGAAAATATCTCAGAAAGTAATCCAAGGAGTTAGACCAAAAATTACATCAATTTGTAGATGACATTAGTCGCGTATACAAGATTTAGTTGGACGCGTTCTGTAACTTGAGATATTGTTAGAATTGTAAGAACCCAATTTTTCAAACTCATAATTTGAACACAGTAAAAGCTCAAATTTTAAAGCTGAAGCATTATGGAAGATAATTTACTTCTTGACAATTCTGCTTTTAAGTTTGTTTGAGTTCGTCCTTTAAAGCGTAAGATATTTGAAAAACATAATCCTTGTTCCGAAACCGATAAAAAGTATTGATATTCGACGCTAAGTGGCCGTGGGTAACGTGACGCACATCATGTTTTTGGGGCATAACTTAAAAGTTATAGGAGCTATAGGCACCAAATTTGGTACGTATCTCGAGAAGCATACACATATAGCAAAGATTTCCCTTTGGGTTCCTACCACCCAATCTCGTCAAAAGTGCAAAACAGTAATTTTTGAAGGTATGACATTGCAATTTGGTTTAATTACATATTTTGTGTGGGAAAAAACAAGCTAACGGCTGAAACTGCTTGCGGCATGTATGTGTTTGTATGCATGTGCAATGATAGTTTAGTATAAATGAATGTGAGGATTGGGTTCAGGGTATCTCCTAATCGGGCACTCCTGACTAGAGCACTCTTACTTGTTATAAATAGTTTTAATCAACGGATCTTGCTATTTTAATTGACTCGAAGAACGCTAAGTTATAATTAAAAAAATTGTAAAGATATACCAAAAGTAAATTTTTTGGCAAAATAAACAGAAATGTGTGACTTGTGTCCTTTGTCAAAATACTATCTTGACATACTGTATAAGATATTTAAGATTAAATTTACAATAGTGCTGGGCTCAGCAAAGGAATTTCAATTGCCCAAAGCATGCAGTTGGCAGCGTATGCATACAGATAAGTAACTATAATTGAATATAAACGATGAGTTAAGGTAATACCCTAGTCGGGCACTCCCACTGAAGCAGTCTTACTTGATTGGTTGGGAATCTATCGGTCTGTCGATATTTGCGGATATATTATAACATAAAAAGCAAGTAAGAAAGTTGCAGTCGAGCGTAACCGATTACGTAATACTCTGATACCACTGTAAGAACAGCTGAAAGCACGTTGAACAGAACCTTTTTGCTGGTGTATGGGTGACGGCGTTAGTGGTCGTGGGTTGCCCGTTGAGTAAGCATAGCAGTAATCTACCTTTAAAATGTGGTGACTAGCTCTAAAACTGAGCGAGATACGTATGTATTTTCGTGTTTTTTCTTAGGCGGGAAGAAGCGTAGCCCAAAAATTTATTTGGAGATCCATGAGGGGGTTGACTAGAAATCTACCTTCCAAGATTGGTGATATCATCTCTAATACTGTGGCAGATATGGAATTTCGCGAGTTTTGGGTGTGGGAGGGCCATGGTCCCAAAATTTGTTTACACCACTTATACAACAGAAATCTACTTTACAAGTTTGGTAATTTTTGGGGGAAACCACTGATTTACATTCCGAATATGTTGACTTTCGCTTCACAACTGCGGGATATATAACTATTTGCAGTTACTTTTGGAATGGAGACTGGTGAGCGGACTAGTGGGCGTGGCCGGCATACCTAAAATAAAATTTTTCGGCGAGCTCACCAAAAATATACCTACCAAATTTTACGACTAGCTTTAAAATTGTGGAAATTATTCACGTTTAATCGATTTAAGATTTATGGTGTATCAATATTTTATCGATTTGCCAGCCTTTTAGTGAGTGTGGCACAAAAATCTTAACATTTCATCTGAAGTAGAAGATCTAGCCATGTTCGTCTGTCTGTCCGTCTGTATGAACAAGCGGATATCAGAGACTACTAGAGACTTCATATTTGGAATATAAGTTCTCCTAGTCCAGGGACAGACCAAGTTTATTTAGTTTTATAACTATTTCATTTGATCGATAGCTCCACCCGTTCAAAAGGTATCCATAAATTTCGATTTCAGACCTGCGTTTTTGGGTCATAACTTAAAAGCTAGAGGCCTTAAATTTTACATGTATATTCTTGAATAGCATACACATGTAACAAATATAATACAAATATGATAAAATACCGACCGACTGACTTAACTGACTGACTTGACTGACTGACTGACTGACTGACTGACTGACTGACTTGACTGACTGACTGACTGACTGGACCCAAAAAAAAAGGCTCCGTGCGCGTTCAAATAAATTTGAGATATACATATTAAAATAAACAGCATTAATTGTTTTTTTGTGTACAATGGCAGATTTGACCAAGAAACGTTTCTCCTGCGGAACTGTCTACAATCAATGTTAATTTTCCATGTGTGGGCTCTATCCAAGCAGAAGGAAACGTTTTATCCATATGTGTAAATACGTGCTAATAAAATAAAGAAAATCAATAACTTGTAGATACTTTATAACTAATCCTGTTATTACCTTTACAACATCAGCTTTACTGGCACCCGTTACAACAAAGACTACATCTTTAGCGTTATTGATAAGCGGAAGCGTAAATGTTATACGTTCTGCTGGTGGTTTTGGTGAATCCCGAATTGGAATGATTAAATGCTGGATTTCTGCCAACATAGCCGGTTGCTCTGGAAACAAGGAGCATGTGTGGCCATCCGGTCCCATTCCTAAAAGCAGTAAATCAAATTCCGGACAGCTTGTAGCGAATTCATCTCGAATACGTTCCGCATAGTCCCTGGCACAGTTATCTAAGGACAAGGACATATCTGCCTTGCAAAATTGGCTATCCAAAATGTTGGGTAGTTGCGGGAGCATTTGAGTCTTGTACGCCCAGTATGTGGAGTCAACGTGATCGTGTGGCACATAACGTTCGTCACAGAAGAAGAATTTCCAGCGTTGTGTGTCCAACCTACTAGATACTAGTGCGCGGGTCAAAACCTGCACAAGCGAACCCCCTGAAATTGATCAAAAGATCGAATGACCTTCCTTCATGGACTTTGGAATAACGATGTATGCGGTACAAGGTCACCTTAAGTTGACCTTATCACGGACACAGCAACATAAATATACGCACCTGATAAACCAACCCGGAAAGTTTCGTTATTTTCGAAAGCTTGACTCGCACATCGCTTTAGAACATCGCTTAGACTTTGCACTAATTTGTCCTCCGTTTCGACAACACTTACATAGAATGGGCACTTCCGATTTTTGGACATATTTACATATATAGTATACGATGATCTTTCAAAAGTTGATAATATGATTCTGCTTACTATTAGGATGGCTAACGGTGTTGCCATTTTGTTCGAGCTTCTAGTTGATTTCCATTGCCATGCGTTTGTAACTAACTCTATCAAAACAAGTGAGAACGTTGCAGTCGGGCGGAGCCGACTGCGTAATACTCTGATACCATTTTAAGAACAGCTGAAAGCAAGTGAGCACAAAATTTTTGCTGGTGTATGGGTGACCCGAAAACGGCCTTCCAAGTTTTTGGGGACTGGAGGGGCGTGGTCGATCTTAAGAGGGGGTGACCAGAAATTTATTTTCCAAATTTGGTGATTTTAGCTTTAAACCTGTGGAAGATATAAATTTTCGCGATTTTTGGGGGCGGGAGGAAGCGTGGCCCCACAATTTGTTGCCGATCTTTGGAATACATATTACTGGAAGATATAAATTTTCGATATTTTTGGGGGCGGTAGGGGGCGTGGCCCCCAATTTTTTTGACCGATCTTTAGAAGATCTGGCTGGGGGTCGTTCTCGTGGGCGTGGCCGGAAAATCCAGGACGCAATCTTTTAGGCTGGTCAGCCCAAGTCTAAATTCCACATTTGGGGACTCTAGCTTCAAAATGGCGGGAAATATACACGTGCTATCGAATTGTGGATTCATGTACATCGATTTTCGCGATTACGGGTGCGGGAGTGGGCATGGTCGAAATATTTTTTTGTGATCTGTAGAGGACGTCACCAGTAATATATATTCCAAATATGGTGACCTTAGCTTTAAAACTGCGGGAGATATAAGCATTTCAAATTAACTGTGGAGGGAGGGCTGGTGGACGTAGGATCCAGCAATATACCTACCAAATTTTATTACCCTGGCCTTAAAATTGTGGGAGATATTCACGTTTAATCGATTTGTGATTTGAGGTGTATCGACATGTTATCGATTTGCCAGCCTCCCAGTGGGCGAGCCATAAATTTGGAACAAACTTGATCTAAAGCAGATAACTATAATAATAACACAAAAGATTTCAAGAGTCTAATATCGTTTCGGAAATACGTGCGTTCATCCAGACAGACAGACGGACGGCCTGACGGACATCCGACAAAACCAATATACTATGAGTACCTTCGGTATCAGAGTATAAAAATCTAGTACGAGTTTCTAGAGTCCTGCGTCCAAATAGCAAATAGTCTTTTGTGCCGCCTCACAAATTCCTTTATATGATAATACGTTTTAGCTATAAATACTAAATTTGTTTGCTGACTTTAACGCAACTACATATATTTAACAGTATTGCAATTCATGCACTTGATCGCTTTTTATATTTAGAAAATAAATACAAAAAATTCCAGTAAATGTTGGATGCGCTGAACGCTTCCATGATTCTCCAATCTATTCCAAGTAAAGTTCTATATGGCTTCCTCACTGAAATATTTTTTTAGATATATTCGATATATCGATAAATTTGCACTTTTTTGTCATCATTGTCTTGCTTCTGCTATTGCATTTTGAGAACAGCTATGAGCAAACAATTCGAATTTATAATGATCTAGATTCAATAATGAAGGTCTATCCATTTTCGGCTGATACTTCAGACGAATGTCGCGCATTCAACCATAATCTGCCGAAAGTCCATGTTGTATAAAATGCGATTGGGCAGTTGAAAGCGTGATTCCGTCGTATAGGCCTGGACATAATAAAAAACAAGTGGAGAAGGATTATCTTCGGCGTGCCGAAGATTAAATACTCTTTTCGAACCTTAAAGCAATTGTTACTATTTTTCCGTGACTGCTTATTTAATCGCAGATATTAATGTCGCATACATATACCCCTACATATAAAATAAAATATATAAAGGTATTCATGTAAACAGGGACGTTTCACTATCCGCAGCTCGTGGACGCGTCCCTTAGCATTCATAAGTGCTACCGAATTGAACAATAAACAAGTTTCAGTTTTTCCAAAAAGTCAAAACTACATTACATATGTATACTACAATATACATACCAAATTTTGTGCCTGTTGCTCTTATACCTTTCAAGGCCGCTGTCGGAAATTGAATTGTCATAAAACTTAATATGAACATACGAGAGCTTATATTCAGAATTTGAGATCCATATTTCTTTTCGCGTGGCATTGGTTTTGCCAATGAATTTAAATTTTTCTTTTAAATTATTCTATGAAAGCTACTTTATGTATGAAAAAAAAAATTAGAAACAATTTAGGAAATTTAAAATAAATGAATTTGATTACAGCTATTATATATTTGAAAAGAAGAATAAGAAAAAATGAAAATAAATGACCGGTCGCCGCTGGTCTTGAACCCAGGACCTCTCGCTCACCAGTTCGCAACTTTACCCCTTACGCCACAAGCCTTTTTGATGATCGCTGACAAAACCCCTTGAAGAGCAGACGACTGTCGAAAGCTTTCTTGTTTTGCTTTTTACTGCTTACACCAAGCAGTTTTAAAAATCGCTGACAAACTCTATTTATACTGAGCTTTTGTTTTTTGCGTGGCATTGTTTTTGTTCTAAGCCATTTGAAAGCAAATGAATTTGATTACACTTATTATATATTTGAAAAGAAGAAAAGAAAAAATGAAAATAAATGACCGGTCGCCGCTGGTCTTGAACCCAGGACCTCTCGCTCACCAGTTCGCAACTTTACCCACTACGCCACAAGCCGTTTTGATGGTCGCTGACAAAATTGCTTGAAGAGCCGACTGTTACAAATTTCCTTGTTTTGTTTTCCTGCAACCTGCAACTCGCGTTTGACAGCATTTGTTTTTTCGCGTGGCATTGTTTTTGTTCTAAGCCATTGGAAGCAAATTAATTTGATTACAGTTATATATTTGAAAGGAAGAAAAAGAAAAAAGTATTAAATTAACAATCAGTCGCCGCCGAGGCTCGAACTTGCGAAACCTGCGTTCGTTAGCGCGGCTCTTTACGCCTTACGCCACAAACCGTTTGGATGGTCGGTGACAAAATACCTTGAAGAGCAGACTATCAAAAGATTTCTTGCGCTTGACTTTGTTTGCTCATATGCACCTGTTTTTTCAAAATATTTAATGACGCATATCTTCGCTGTTTATGACTCAATCGATTTGCGATTTTTCCCATTGATGAGTTATAAGGATGTTCAAGTGTACAAGGAAATTTAAGGCAATTGCTTTGAAAACATCGGATTTATGGCCAAAACCGACTTTGAGGTGTATGGCAGCTATAAGATATAGTGGTCCGATCCGGCCGGCTCCGACCAATGTGCTGTCCCCTTGAATAATAAGTGTCTGTGCAAAGTTGCATCGCGATAGCTCAAAAACTGAGGGACTAGTTTGCATACATACAGACAGACAGACAGACAGACAGACGGACATGGCTAGATCAATTTGTTTTGTTTTTATAAGCATATTGGCAGTAACTTTTGGGGGTCTCAGACGCTTCCTTCTATGCGTTACAAACTTCAGGACAAACTTAATATACTATTTTCTTCGAAAAGAGTATAAAAATGTAAACTCTTCGTAGAAAATATATTTGTGATGAAGTGTGTAACGCATAGAAGGAAGCGTCGGAGACCCCAAAAGTTACTGCCAGTATGCTTAGAAAAACAAAACAAATTGATCTAGCCATGTCCGTCTGTCTGTCTGTCTGTCTGTATGTATGCAAACTAGTCCCTCAGTTTTTGAGCTATAGCGATGAAAGTTTGCACAGATACTTGTTATGCAAAGAGACATGACATTGATCGGAGCCGGCCGGATCGGACCACTGTATCTTATAGCTGCCATAAAACTTCAAGTCGGTTTTGGCCATAAATCAGATGTTTTCAAAGCAATTGCCTTCAATTTCCTAGTACACTTGAACATTCATATATCTCATCAATGATTAAAGTTGCACATTGATTGAGTTATTAAAAGCGAAGATATGTGATATTAAATTTTTTGAAAAAAACAGGTGCATATGAGCAAACAAAGCCAAGCGCAATTAAGAGCTTAACAGTCTGCTCTTCAAGCGATTTTGTCATCGAACATAAAAGCCGCCTGTGGCGTAAGGGGTAAAGTGACGCGCTGACAAACGCAAATTCGCAAGTTCGAATCTCAGCGGCGACTGATAATTTATATTCATTTATTTCTTATTCTTCCTTTCAAATATAAAATAACTGTAATAACATTCATTTGCTACCAATGTCTTAGAACAAAAACTATACAACGCGTAAAAAACGATCACTATAATCGAGTTTGTCAGCGCATTTCAAAACTGCTTGGTAGCGTAAGTATTAGAGTGCTGCGCTGACAAACGGGAGAACACGGTTCAAATCCCAACCGCGACTTATTGATTTTTTTTTTTTTTCAAATATACATCAAATAGCTTGAATTCAATATTTTGAATGAAAAATTTAAGTTCATATGATACCAATTCTTAGAGAAACAAAAAATAAATGCCACGCGATAAAACGACTTTTGACTACTTATGAAATTTCCGTGGTGCAGTTGACAGAGTGAAAATGGTTAGAAGAGTGTAGAATCTTCGGCACGGCGCACATAATCCTTTCCCACTTTCGGCGACAAAAATACTATGTAGTCTTCGTAGATCAGTTTACACATTGCTGTGGAACTTATTTGATTAAATATAGGTCAGATGTATTGTGTAGTGTGTAGTTTATAGGGTATAGTAATAGTATAGTGAAGCATATTTTAATCTCAAGATTGTCAATGTGTATGTTGACAGTGCTAGATAATACCTGCCCAATGAGATGCGTGTTTTCTGTGTCAAGAAAGGGATGACTTATCATTTGACGGTGCCACAGAAACCTCAATTAAATGGTGTTTCTGAACAAATGGTAAGAACTATAACTGAACAAGTTAGAGTGCTCTAGTCGGGAGTCCCCGACTAGGAGATACCCTAAGCCCAGTCCTTACATTCATTCATACTAATCTATCAGTGTGCATACATACATGTAATGGAAAGTAGAATCTTAAATAACTTCTGTGTTTATTGCCCGATCTTTCAGAAATTTTTAGGAGTGTGACCAAACCAAATTGCAAGGTCATACCTATAAAAATGCGTTTTTTTTTACTTTTGGTGGGATTGAGGGGTGGTACCCAAAAAGTGAATTTTTTGTTACATGTGTATGCTATTCGAGATTATAAATGCCAAATTTGGGTCTCTAGTAACTTTGAAATTATGTCCCAAAAACGCTTATCTGAAATCGAAATTTATCGATAACTTTTGAATGGGACGAGTTATCGATAAAATGAAACTAACTTGTACTGTCCTACTGGACTACGAGAACTAAATTCCAAGTATGAAGTCTCTACCTCTTATAGTCTCTGATACCTGCGTGTTCATACAGACGGACGGACAGACAGACGGACAGACAGACGGACAGACAGACGGACATGGCTAGATCGACTCGGCTGTTGATACTGATCAAGAATATATATATTTTAAATGGTCGGAGATGCTTCCTTATGCCTGTTACATACTTTTGCACAAAACCATTATACCCTTTTTACCTATTTTTAATGGGTTCAGGGTATAAAAAGATTCTGGGGCGAAGCTGTGTTAACTGCAACATATTTAGATAACAGAATTCCAAGCAGAGCACTTGGTGATAATGCAAAGACGCAATACGAGATGTGGTACAATAGACAGTCCAATTTAAAACATTTGCGAGTTCATGGACATTTTTATGTGGTATGTGCACAATAACAATAAACAAGTAAGAGTGCTCTAGTTTGGAGTGCCCGACTAGGAGATACCCTGAACCCATTCTTCACATTCTTTCATACTAACCTATCAGTGTACATACATGCAAGCAAACACACGCTGCAAGCAGGTTAATCAGTTGTCTTGCTTCTTCACTGAGCCCCACACTATGGAAAGCTAAAGCTTAAGCAACTTTTGTGTTTATTGTCCGATCTCATTGAAAATTGGCAACAAAATGGGCGATCAAACAAAATTGCAAGGTCATACCTTAAAAAATGGGTTTATTAAATTTTGGGGGAATGGGGGGTGGGATCCAATAAGTGAAAATTTTTTTAGATGTGTATGCTATTCGAGTTTATAAATGCAAAATTTGGCGCATCAAGCTCTTATAACTTGTAAGTTATAGCTATCGATAAAATGAAATAAACTTGACCTGTACCGGCACTACGAGAACTTATATTCCAAATATGAAGTCTCTAGCTCTTGTAGTCTCTGATATACAGACAGACAGACAAACGGACAGACAGACAGACAGACGGACGGACATGGCTAGATCGACTCGGCTGTTGATACTGATCAATAATATATATACTTTATATGGTCGGAGATGCTTCCTTATGCCTGTTACATACTTTTGCACAAAACCATAATACCCTTTTTACCCATTTTTAATGGGTTCAGGGTATAAAAATTGACAATTAGATGATAAATCGTACAAAACTATCTTTGTGGGATATAAACCAAATGGTTTTTGACTCTGGAATGCTAATAAAAAAAAATGTACTTTTGTCAGGGACGTTGTTGATGATGAAATCAATATGGTTAGTTATAGAGCTGTCAAATGCGGTAATACAGACTTCCTGAAAGATGGAAGTGGTGAAACATGTTTCCTTAAAGATGGAAGTGATGAAAGAGTCTTCCTGAAAGATGGAAGGGATTCTACAGACTTCCTGATAGTCGAAATCTGATCGTGAAATTTGAAAGCAAAAGGATTCCTGAAAGACAGTAAGGAATGACGCATCCCGAATGAGCGTAGGGAATGTGGGACAGCTGATAAGAAATCCATGATAGTTGATGACAACAACAATAAGGATATCAATGTAAGAACCAGTGGGAAAGGATTATCTTCGGCAACCTTTAGGCAATTTTCACCCTGTCAACTGCACCACAGAAATTTCATAAGAAGTAAAAATCGTTTTATCGCGTGGCATTTATTGTTTTTCTCTAAGAATTGGTATCAAATGAATTTAAATTTTTTTTGAATTCAAGCTACTTAATATTAAAAAAAAAAAAATTAGAAAAAAATAAAAATTAATGATAAGTCGCTGCTGGGATTTGAAATCGGCTGACAAACTCGATTATACTGATCGTTTTTTCGCGTTGTATTGTTTTTGTTCTAAGACATTGGTAGCAAATGAATTTGATTAATGTTATTTTATATTTGAAAAGAAGAATAAGAAAGAAATGAATATAAATTATCAGTCGCCGCTGCGATTCGTACTTGCGAATTTGCGTTTGTCAGCGCGTCACTTTACCCCTTACGCCACAGGCTGCTTTCATGTTCGGTAACAAAATCGCTTGAAGAGCAGACTGTTAAACTCTTAATTGCGCTTGGCTTTGTTTGCTCATATGCACCTGTTTTTTTCAAAATATTTAATATCGCATATCTTCACTATTTATAACTTAATCGTTGTGCAATTTTAATCATTGATGAGATATATGAATGTTCAAGTGTACTAGGAAATTGAAGGCAATTGCTTTGAAAACATCTGCTTTATGGCCAAAACCGACTTGAAGTTTTATGGCAGCTATAAGATACAGTGGTCCGATCCGGCCGGCTCCGATCAATGTCATGTCTCTTTGCATAACAAGTATCTGTGCAAACTTTCATCGCTATAGCTCAAAAACTGAGGGACTAGTTTGCATACATACAGACAGACAGACAGACGGACAGGCGGACATGGCCATCAATATGTTTTGTCAGTAACTTTTGGGGGTCTCCGAAGCTTCTTTCTCTGCATTACACACTTCAGCACAAACTTAATATACTATTTTCTTCGAAAAGAGTATAAAAAGTACGCTAATGGAATATTTGAGCGACTGTCATCTGAATTTCACAACAGGCGACATTACGACAGCAGTGGACAGTTCGGCGCGTCAAATGAATTTCGCATCAGGCGATATTTCGGCGCGTCAGATTCTGAAGAATTTGGACGTCGTGCATGAGTCAAAGAGTTCGGATTCACAATCAGCGGTGCGCTAACGACTACTCTCACTTGAGCTAGCGGGTAAGATGCAACTATTGATTTTGATGAATAAGTGAGAAAATTGTTAGCTGCAGGAGCTAAAATAGAAGAAATTACTATGATATCATCATAGCACATTATCGGAGGAAAGCTTGATAAAAGCTTTTGTGAAAAATTGGTTGCTGGATCATGAGATACAAAATAATAGTGACTATAGTAGAAAAGTAGTAAAAGCAATTGACCGAAATAATACTAATATCAACTATAACAAGTAAGAATGCTCTAGTCGGGCTTTCCCGACTAGGAGATACCCTGAACCCAGTCCTAGAATACATTCATACTTACTTATCAATGTGCAAGTTATCACCCAGCTTGCAATGCAATTCTTATTGCAATCATAAACAATATCATAATTTGATTCACACTAGAGCGCTTAGCTTGCAAAGCATTTCTTATTGCGATATTAAATAATATTCACTCTTAGACTGCTTTCAACATTTTCAATCACTATTTTCAACTGATGCGCAATTGCAGCATTTCTAAACACAAACATTGCCCACCAGCTTGCAAAGCGAATTCAACCACTTTTGATTAAAGCGCAGTTGCGGCTCTTATAAACATTAACTCAACAGCACAAGATTTAAAGTACACATATTCTCACAGTATTGAACTTGAACTTGAAGCTTCCAGAAGAAGCTTTGGCATCTTTAGCTGACTTGCAGCATAAGATCACGAATGTAGTCTAGTTCTAATTTCGATATTGAATAAAGCGGACGCGTTTCGTTCCTACAAAAAACAAAATAAATTTATTTCCCAATTGATATTCCTCAACTGGTTAATTGGCGCCCAACGCGTTTTTAAAAAATGCACAAAAAAGGATTAAACAAAGTAAAAATACCTTTAGTGAACGGCGGGTGAAACAAAGTGCCGTTTTTCAATATCAAAGGAGACCAAGTCTCCGACTCAACCAAAAGAACTCAATCAAAAGAAACATATAAAAGAAAAGTTTCAAAAACGAGCATAAAAAATTTAGTACAATTGGAAATAAAGAGTGCCTCTGCCAAAAGAAACATATAAAAGAAAAGTTTCAAAACCAAGCATCAAAAATTTCCTACAATTGGAAATAAAGTATGCCTCTGCCAAAAGAAACATATAAAAGAAAAGTTTCATAACCTTAAATAACTTACAAGTGCATAAAAATTTTTTTCTTTAATAATCGGAAATAATATGGTGTGCTTTTCCCAAAAGTGACAAATAAAAAAAAAAACGACACAGAGCCAGACATAATTTAAAAGTGTATTTAAAATATCCAAAAAACAAACATATAAACAGTGTCTTAAAAAAACTAATACGTGACAAATTTAAAAAAAAAATCCAAAAACTAAAAAAAAAAATATATATATATTCAAAAATCAACTATAAATCTACAATACAACAATTTGAAGACCCCGACTACGTCACATAAAACCACTAACTTGAAGGAAGGAAGGAAGACCCCGACTACGTAACACAGATGTTTACGTGAGCTTCCATAAAGATTTTTTTTTGAATTTTTTTTATATATATACTTATTTTATATATAATTATATACTATTACATTTTATTTTTTACAAATAAGAACACATTCAAAAAAATTCTAAGAATTGTAAACCATTAAAAAAGAAAAACTGGATAACTTAATAGAAAATTTCCAAAGATTAAAAATGGCTAATAGTAACCGCAGACTTGGTGGCGCAATTAATTGCCAACCAAACAAAAGATCTTCAACAGCAAATCTCTTAATTAAAATCACAATTTACACTAAAAAGTAACGAACAGGAATTTAAGGCTATTGAAATCAATGACCTCATCCGATGTGACGTGCCATTTGATGTTATAAAGTCAATCCCTGATTTCTCAGGTAATTACAATTGACCATTGTGAGAAACAAAATAACTAGCAGAGCAAACGATACCTTGACCAATCATCGTACTGTACTCAACTTCGAAGCTCTCTGGATTGGATTTCGCTTATAGTGATAGGCGACCAATTTATATTATAGAACAAGCTTAGCATTTTAAGGCAAGGCAATTGTCCGTTCTTGAATATTATAGCCTAGTCAATAAGAAATTTAGTCTCCTTATTAATAAAACAATTATGACATATGGCGATAAAGCCAGTATAATTTCCGAACTAAATAATAAAAACAGGGATAATACCCTTCGAATTTTTATAACAGGCATTATCGGCTCCTTGTCTGAAATTCTATTCTCGCTTAAGCCTGAAAATTTACCAAACGCTCTAGCTAAAGCTCAAGAGCTTGAAGCAAACTATCAAAGGGCTAATTTTGCCTTTAATCACTTCACAAGTACCCAGCAGCAAAATAATTCAAATTCAATTCAAAAGAATCAGCAAAAACAAGTGGGGAAGGATTATCTTCGGCGTGCCGAAGATTTTATACTCTTTTCGAACCTTTAGGCAATTATTTTCACTCTGCCAACTGCACCACTGAAATTTCATATGCTGTACAAAATCGTTTTGTCGCGTAACAATTTTTTTTTTTGTTCTAAATTTATTTAATTTATTGCCAGTTGTATAGCAGCTATAAGATATAGTGATCCGATCCGGCCGGTTCCAACCAATGTGATGTCTCTTTGAATAATAAGTATATATGCAAAGTTGTATCGCGATAGCTTTAAAAACATGGGATATATGGCCAAAACCGACTTCGAGTTTTATGGCAGCTATAAGATATAGTGATCCGATCTGGCCGGCTCCGACCAATGTGCTGTCCCCTGGAATAATAAGTGTCTGTGCAAAGTTTTATCGCGATAGCTCAAAAACTGAGGGACTAGTTTGCATACATACAGACAGACAGACAGACAGACAGACAGACAGACAGACAGACGGACATGGCTAGATCAATTTGTATTGTCATTCTAAGCATACTGGCAGTAACTTTTGGGGGTCTCCGACGCTTCCTTCTATGCGTTACAAACTTCAGGACAAACTTAATATACTATTTTCTTCGAAAAGAGTATAAAAACCAGATAATAATAATCAAAATAAAAAATTTGATGATCGTCTTCGTTTCAATCAAAAAACTCCACAATATAAAAATTTTGTGGAAAATAAAAATATTCCTCAACCTCTTCCAGAGCCAATGGAGATTGACAAATCAATCCAAATACAAAATAGGCCCTATCACCATAACCAAAATCAAAATGCTATGCAACCGCAGAAACGAGAATCAACTCCTTCCTCGGTTCAACAACCCAATAAACTCTTGCGAGTAAATAATCTGCAAGAGGACCATTTTTTAGAAGAAGAGCGGGACAACTCCCATTCATCTTTAGAGTAGATAAAAAAATTAACAAAAAACTTAAAATACTAATTGATACTGGAGCTACCGCTTGTTATGTAAACAAGGGTATCTATGAAGATGCAGAAGAATAAGTTATTAAAAAAAGAATAAAAACTGTAAATATCTACAGTATTATAACACATTTTTGTAACATAAATATATTCGGCAAAAGCCACAGATTTTACGAAATTGACAATCTAGATGAAGATCTATTGATCGGCTATAATCTATTAAAAGAAATCAAAGCAGTAATCGATTTATCAAATGAAACCTATCATTATAATAACAAAACAGAAAAAATAAAATTTATAAATCATATCCAAGAAACGGTTGGTAATTTAAAAAGTTCAGATGAAGCACATACTGTTTCATCATATTTGGACTACCAAAATGGAAAATGTAAAACATTTTCCATATTTAATGTATCCGATACAGGATCATCGTCATTAAGTGACGCTGATAGCCCACATACACAAAAAATTAGAATTAGCAATAATTCTAAAGAAAACAAGTAAGAGTGCTCTAGTCGGGAGTGCCCGACTACGAGATACCCTGAACTCAGTCCTTACAATCATTCATACTAATCTAAACACACACATGCTGCACTACAAGCAGTACAAGCAGTGCAAGCGGTTTAAGCAGTTAGCTTGCTTTTTCGCTGAGCCCCACACAATGGAAAGTTAAATCTTAAATAACTTCTGTGTTTATTGTCCGATCTTATTAAAATTTTTGGGGAAAGCAATTGTCGATAATATGTGTGACCAAACCAAATTGCAAGGTCGTACCGTGCGTTTTTTGAACTTTTGGGGGGTTTGGGGGGTGGTATCCAAAAAGTGAAATAATTTTTACATGTGTATGCTATTCGAGATTATACATGCCAAATTTGGGGGCTCTAGCTCTTATAACTTTGAAGTTATGTCCCAAAAACTCTAGTCTGAAATCGAAATTTATCGATAACTTTTGAACGGTACGAGTTATCGATAAAATGAAATAAACTTGATCTGTCCCGGGAATAGGAGAACTTATGTTCCAAATATGATGTCTCTAGCTCTTGTAGTCTCTGATGTCTGTGTGTTCATACAGACAGACGGACGGACAGACGGACAGACAGACGGACATGGCTAGATCGACTCGGCTGTTGATACTGATCAATAATATATATACTTTATATGGTCGGAGATGCTTCCGTATGCCTGTTACATACTTTTGCACAACTTCATTATACCCTTTTTACCCATTTTTAATGGGTTCAGGGTATAAAAAGCAACTAAAGAAAAAAGTCAAAAAGAGCAGACATCGCAAAATGTCAGTATCCACTTCGACAAGTTCTTCCATATGTAAAGTAAATCATTCCATTAATGAAATGGATAATTTGAGTATCCTTAAACAACTAGTCGTTCAAGAAATACAAACAAAACATTCTCAGATTCAAACTTTTCTCCCTTTTAGAACAGATATTAGAGGAGAAATAAGAACAATAAATGATAATGCACTCAGTTAACAATTTTGCTAGTCAGGAAATAAATAGGATGTTGAATGAAAACATAATAAGGCATAGTAAAAGTCCTTATAATGCCCCAGTATGGGTAGTAGGAAAAAAAGGTCTTAATGAAGATGGAACGCAAAACAATCGGTTAGCAATTGATTTAAAAAAACTGAATAACAATACAATCTCCGATAGGTATCCAATGCCCGATCACTCGGTTATTTTATCTAACCTAGGTAAGTCACGATTCTTTTCAACAATTGATTTGGAATCTGGTTTTCATCAAATATTAATGAAACAAGTAAGAGTGCTCTAGTCGGGAGTGCCCGACTACGAGATACCCTGAACCCAGTCCTTACAATCATTCATACTAATCTTAACACACACATGCTGCAGTACAAGCAGTACAAGCAGTGCAAGCGGCTTAAGCAGTTAGCTTGCTTTTTCGCTGAGCCCCACACAATGGAAAGTTAAATCTTAAATAACTTCTGTGCTTATTGTCCGATCTTATTGAAATTTTTGGGGCAAACAATTGTCAATAATATGTGTACCCAAACCAAATTGCAAGGTCGTACCGTCGTAAATGCGTCTTTTGAACTTTTTTGACAGACTGACATGGCTAGATCGACTCGGCTGTTGATACTGATCAATAATATATATACTTTATATGGTCGGAGATGCTTCCTTATGCCTGTTACATACTTTTGCACAAAAGAAGATATTGAAACAAGTAAGGGTGCTCTAGTCGGGACTGCCCGACTAGGAGATACCCTGAACCCAGTTCTGACATCCATTCATACTTGCCTAATAGTGTGCATACATACAAACACACCACACATTACTGCAAGCTGTGAAAACGGTTTAAGCAGTTATCTTGCTTTTTCACTGAGCCCCACACAATGGAAAGTTAAATCTTAAATAACTTTTGTGTTTATTGTCCGATCTTTTTAAAATTTGTAGGACATAACATTGGCTATAAAATGTGTGACCAAACCAAATTGCAAAGTCATACCTTCAAAAATGAGTTTTTTGAATTTTTGGGGGATTGGGGGGTGGTATCCAAAAAGTGAAAAATTTGTTACATGTATGCTATTCGAGATTATACATGCCAAATAAGGGGCCTCTAGCTCTTATAACTTGTAAGTAATAGCCCAAAAACGCTGGTCTGAAATCTAAATTTATCGATAACTTTTGAATGCGACGAGTTATCGATCAAATGAAATAAACTTGATCAGTCCCGGGATTACGAGAACTTATATTCCAAATATGAAGTCTCTAGCTCTTGTAGTCTCTGATATCCGCGTGTTCATACAGACAGACGGACGGACGGACGGACGGACGGACAGACAGACAGACGGACATGGCTAAATCGACTTGGCTGTTGATACTGATCAAGAATATATATACTTTATATGGTCGGAGATGCTTCCTTATGCCTGTTACATACTTTTGCACAAAACCATAATACCCTTTTTACCCATTTTTAATGGGTTCAGGGTATAAAAACAGCGTTTTCCATTAATAATGGAAATTATGAATTTCTTCGCTTGCCATTTGGTCTTGCAAACGCACCAAGTATATTCCAAAGAGCAATGGATAATATACTGCGCGAAAAAATTGGGAAAACTTGTCACATTTATATTGATGACATTATAGTTTTTTCAGAAACCCCAGAACAACATTTTGATGATTTACAAGAAATCATTGAAATTCTCTTCAAAGCAAATATGAAAATTTCTTTGGAAAAATCAAAGTTCTTTAGAAAGGAAATAGAATTTTTGGGATACATAGTATCACACAATATCATTAAAACTGATCCTAAAAAAATAGAAGCTATTTTGAAATACCCTCCTCCCAATTATTTAAGGGAATTACGAGGTTCCTTGGTTTAACCGGCTATTACAGAAAATTTGTAAAAAATTACGCAATTGTTACAAGGACACAACGGTATGGTTTCAAAACATATGTCTAAAAAAAACAGAAATATCTTTAGGCGAAGAAGCTTTCTCGGCTTTTGAAAACCTAAAATCACATTTAATTGCAAAAATTGAGTTAACCCAGCCAGAATACTCAAAAAAGTTTGTTCTCACTACAGACGCTTCTGATATCGCCATAGGTGCCGTCCTTTCACAAGAAAACAAACTAATTACTTTTATTTCAAAAACTTTAAATAAAACAGAAAGAAATTACGCCATAGTATGGGCTTTAAAAAATCTTAGGAATTACCTATATGACGTTATAAATTTAAAAATTCAAACTGATCATCAACCACATTCATTTGCAGTTTCCGCACAAAATCCTAATTCAAAAATGAAAAGATTGCATGCTTTTATAGAAGAATTTTCCCCTAAAATATTTTATAAGCCAGGATCAACTAACGTCGTTGCTGACGCCTTATCAAGGGTAGTAATTAATCACATCTCAAATGAAGAAGAACCTTTGTCCGAAATGAAACTATTCATTCTGCCAATAGTAGCTATGAAAAAGTACTTGAAGAAAATAATATGCCATTGAACCAATTTAAACAACAATAACTTTTCTCAAAAAATAGAATTACAAATCATGATAAATACGAAGTATTTAACAAAACAAGACATATTATAGAATATGACACAGTAAATAACCAAATTAATATACTTAAAGAATTTCTTCAGCCAAATTTAACTACAGGTATTCATTGCAGTCTCGAAGACTTATATGAAATTCAAAATTCATGAAAAAATTCCTTCACTAACAAATTTTTATTCGCAAGAAAATTTGTCCAAGACATTGAAAACAAAAACGACCAGGAAATCATCATAGAAGAAACACACGCTCGTGCCCATAGAGGGTTTGACGAAAATTTTAAGCAAATCCTTAAATACCATTATTGACCAACATTGTATAAAAATCTTAAGCAGCACACACGATTGTGAAATTTGTAACAAAAATACATATAATAGAAACCCGAAGCAAATACCTATTTCCAAAGCACACATTCCAGAAAAAGAAGGCAAACAATTACATATTGATATATTTTATGCACAAAAATTAACATTCATTACTTGTGTAGACGCATATTCTAAGTTTTTAGTAGTAAAGGACATTGCTAACAAATCAGATATGGCAAATAAAGTATTAGAATTAATCCAAACTTTTCCTTTTGTTAAATCCATAATGATGGATAACGAACCTAGTTTTTCATCAGCCCAATTCAGATCATCAATGTCTCGTTCAGGTATCACTATTTATTATGCTGATCCCAGACACAGTTTAAGTAACGGTCAGGTTAAAAGAGTTCATTCAACACTAATTGAAATTTCACGTTGTATTCACGAAGAATATAATATAATGGATCATTCCCAGCTTATATATCGAGTAGTGAAACATATTATTTAATCAAATAAACCACCCAAACTTATCAAATAAATTAGAATCAGCTCAAACAAAAATGTTAGAATATCACAACGAAAAGAAATCACCTAAAAACTACCACGTGGGAGAAATCATTTATGAAAAAATACATAGTGAACGAAATAAACTACAGCCTAGATACAAAAAACAGGTAGTTAAAGAAGATCTAGGAAATAAAGTAAAAATAAACAATAGAGATCGTATAATTCATAAAGATAATATCACATTTAAATTCATTTATATTCATTTCTTTATATATATTTTTAGAATGAACGTTTTGTTCGGTTTACTTTTTTTACTGCCGATTTGCGGTTCTGATATAATCAATTACTCAAAGGATGACTATGTCTTACTTGAGGATACAGAAGCTCTTTTATTATACGAAGCATATGGAGAAGTTTTTCACGTTACTAATCTAAGTTTTTATAATGATCAAAATCAAATTAATTCCGCAATTTTCAAAGAAGTTACTAAAATTACAAATCTTTTCGAAGATATTATATTTAATCAGGAATTATTATTGAAAAAATATTGACGTAAACTATTATCACTTGATCTACAAAATCTGCTGGATACTATTACATTCTCAAAAGCCACAATATTAAACCCAAAAATTTTAAATAAACAAGCTATGATGAATATATTCAATCACGAAACATTAAATATCACTTTGATCGATCTTTTGGATGCTTCCTCTTTTTCAATTGTTTCATTTCAATGTTTAATCATAGTTTTTATCAAAGATCCAACTATTAATTATAATTGTAAGTTTTATCACGCTAAAGCCATATCCCAGACAGACGGAAAATTATTTGTAAATGATAAAGTTGCTGAATGTAATAATACTTTTTATCTCATCGAAAATTTTAAAAGAGAAATATATAATAGTTTAGCCCGTATTAAATTTGATCCAAATTGTTTTGTAAATCTCCTTAATAAACAGTTTACAAGCTGTATAAAAATATCTGAAAAAAACAAACCAATGGAAATTATAACAGACGGCGCTATTTTAGTTTCAGGCACAAATTGTATTAATGAAACTTCAGAGCTAGAGATTGACATATTAAATAAATTACGTGAGCAAATTGAATTCCTAAAAAGAAACCATTAAAAATCGGGGACGATCCTTTTTAAGAAAGGGAGTAGTGATCACCCAGCTTGCAATGGAATTCTTATTGCAATCATAAACAATATCATAATTTGATTCACACTAGAGCGCTTAGCTTGCAAAGCAATTCTTATTGCGATATTAAATAATATTCACTCTTAGACTGCTTTCAACATTTTCAATCACTATTTTCAACTGATGCGCAATTGCAGCTTTTATAAACATAAACACTGCCCACCAGCTTCCAAAGCGAATTCAACCACTTTTGATTAAAGCGCAGTTGCTACTCTTATAAACATAAACTCAACAGCTCAAGATTTAAAGTAAACATATTCTCACAGTATTGAACTCCAGAAGATGCTTTGGCATATTTAGCTGACTTGCAGCATAAGATCACGAATGTAGTCTAGTTCTAATTTGGATATTGATTAAAGCGGAGGCGTTTCGTTCCTACAATAAACAAAATACATTTTTTTTCCAATTGATATTCCTCAATTGGTTAAATTGCATGCATACAAACATATGTACACATGCTGCAAACAGTTTTAAGTAGTTAGTATCCTTCTACACTGAGCCCCACACTATGGAAAGTTAAGTCTTAAACAACTTATGTGTTCATTGTCCGATATTATTGAAATTTGTAGAGCATAAAATTGGCAATAAAATGTGTGACCAAACCATTAGGCAATTTTCACTCTGCCAACTGCACCACTCGTATGGCATTTTTATACCCTGAACCCATTAAAAATGGGTAAAAAGGGTATTATGGTTTTGTGCAAAAGTATGTAACAGGCATAAGGAAGCATCTCCGACCATATAAAGTATATATATTCTTGATCAGTATCAACAGTCGAGTCGATCTAGCCATGTCCGTCTGTCTGTCCGTCTGTCTGTCTGTATGAACACACAGATATCAGAGACTACAAGAGCTAGAGACTTCATATTTGGAACATAAGTTCTCCTAATCCCGGGACAGATCAAGTTTATTTCATTTGATCGATAACTCGTCGCATTCAAAAGTTATCGATCAATTTCGATTTTAGACTAGCGTTTTTGGGACATAACTTCAAAGTTATAAGAGCTAGAGACCCCAAATTTTGCATGTATAATCTCGAATAGCATACACATGTAACAACATTTTTGAAAGTACGACCTTGCAATTTGGTAGCATATATTATCGACAATTGCTTGCCCCAAAAATTTCAATAAGATCGGACAATAAACACAGAAGTTATTTAAGATTTAACTTTCCATTGTGTGGGGCTCAGCGAAATAGCAAGCTAACTGCTTAAACCGCTTGCACTGCTTGTACTGCTTGTAGTGCAGCATGTGTGTGTTTAGAGTAGTACGAATGATTGTAAGGACTGGGTTCAGGGTATCTCGTAGTCGGGCACTCCCGACTAGAGCACTCTTACTTGTTTTTTCTAAGAATTGGTATCATATGAATTTAGATTTTTCTTTTAAAATATTAAATTCAAGCTATTTTATATGTGAAAAACTAACTAGAAAAAAAGTGAAAATATATATGTCACCGCTGGGATACGAACTTCCGAACACCAAACCATTTTGAAAAGCGCTGACAAACTCGATTAAAGTGAGCGTTTGTTTTTCGCGTGGCACTATTTCTGTTCTTAGACTTTGGGTATCATATGAATTTATATTTAGATTACAGTTACTTTATATTTGGAAAGAAGAATTAGAAAAAAATGCAAATAAAGGATAAGTCACCGCTGGGATGCAAACTCGCGTTTGTCAGCGCGTCACTTTACCACTTACGCCACCAAACCCTTTTGATGAGCGATGACAAAATCGTTTAAGGAGCAGTCTGCTAAAAACTTACTTGCACTTGCCTTTGTTTTCTCGTATGCACCTGATCTTTCAAAATATTTATTGACGCATATCTTATTTATGACTTAATCGTTTTACAATTTCAAACATTGGTGAGTTATATGGATGTTCAAGTGTACAATGAAATTTAAGGCAATAGCTTTGAAAACATCGGATTTATGGCCAAAACCGACTTGAAGATTTATGACAGCTATAAGATATAGTTGTCCGATCCAGCCGGTTCCGACCAATGTGCTGTCCCTTTGAATAATAAGTCTCTGTGCAAAGTTTTATCGCGATAGCTCAGAAACTGAGGAACTAGTTTGCATACATACAGACAGACAGACGGACATGGCCAGACTAATTTGTTTTGTCATCCTAAGCACACTGGAGGTAACTTTTGGGGGCTCCGACGCTTCCTTCTGTGCATTACACAATTCAGCAGAAAGGGAATATACTATTTTCTTCGAAAAGAGTATAAAAATGAATTTATTCTATGAAATAATCCCATGGCCTTGCTAAACACCCTTCAGGCCACCACTTTGGCCAGTTGCGGCTCCTGGCTTTGTAATTATTTCGTGCATGCCAGGATAATTGGTAATGGTTTCCAGTCGATCCCCATTTGCAACCTGCAAAACGAAATAGATAACAAGTAAGAACGTTGCAGTCGGGCGTAACAAACTGCGCAATACTCTGATATCATTGTAACAACAGCTGAAAATAGATGGAACATAACCTTTTTGATGGTGACTCTACTCTCAAACTATGGGAGATACAGAATTCAGTAATTTTTGGGGGCGTGACAAGCGTAGTCCCAGCATTTTTCTACACCATTTAAGAGGTAGTGACCAGAAATCTACATTGCTAGTTTGCTGATTCCAGCTCTAAAACTGTTGGAGATATGCATTTTTGGGAGAGGGAGGGGGCGTGACTTGGAATCTATCTTTAAAATTTGGTGACTCTAGCTCTAAAACTGTGGCATTTATTGGCTTCCGCGATTCGTGGGGACGGGGTGGCTAGGGGTCCTAGTGGGCGTGGCCGATGAATCCAGGCTGCAATCTTTGGAGGACATTACCAGCCATTTAAATGCCAAATTTGATGACTAGCTTCAAAATATCGATATCGATTTGTGCTTACGGGTATATCGATTGCCGCGATTACGGGGTGGGTGTGGGCGTGGCCGGGAAATTGTTTTAGATAATTAGTAATATTTAGCTCCAAAATTGTGGGAGATAGAACCGTTTCCAATTATTTTTAGAGGAGCAGCCGGTAAACCTAGTATCCAATTTTTTGCGGAGGTCAATAAAAAGGTACCTTGCAAATTTAATGACTCTAGCTATAAAACTGTGGGATATATTTATGTTTTATCGGTTTAAGATTTATGGCTTAAGATCCTAGTGGGCGTGGCACAAATATCATAATACTTAATTTAAATAGACAACAACAAGAATAACAAGTGAGAACAATGCAGTCGGGCGGAGCCGACACACACAAATTTTTTTACTGATCTTAAGAGGGGGTGACAAGAAGCTTATCTTCCAATTTTGGTGACTCTAGCTCTAAAACTGTGGAAGATATAAATTTTCGCAATTTTTGGTGGCGGGAGGGGGCGTGGCCCCCAAATTTTTTGGACGATATTTAGAGGACTTGGCCGAAAGTCTACCCTTAAAGTTTGGTGGTCCTAGCTATTAAACTGTGCGTGACATAGTCTTCCGCGTTTCGTGGGGGCGGGGTGGCTGGGGTGCGTTCTAGTGGGCGTCGCCGGAAAATCCAGGACGCAATCTTTTGAGCCGGTCAGCCCTAGCCTAAATTCCAAATTTGGGGACTCTAGCTTCAAAATTGCGGGAAATATACACGTGTTATGGAATTGTGCATTCATGCATATCGATTTTAGCGATTACGGGGGCGGGAGTGGGCGTGGTCGAAATTTTTTCTGTGATCTGTAGCGAACGTCACCAGTAATATATATTCCCAATATGGCTCTAAAGCTGCGGGAGATATAATCATTTCAAATTATTTTTGGAGGGGGGGCTGGTGAGCGTAATAATGGGCGTGGCCGATTAACCTAGGGAGGTCACCAGCAATATACCTCAAATTTGATCAATCTAGCTTCAAAATTGTGGGAGATATTTACGTTTAATCGATTTGTGATTTAAGGTGTATCGACATGTTATCGATTTGCCAGCTTGCCAGTGGGCGTGGCATAAATTTGGAACAAACTTGATCTGAAGCAGATAGCTATAATCATAAGAAGATGCAAGAGTCTATCTAATATCGTTTCGTGCGTTCATCCAGACAGACGGACGGCCTGACGGACATCTGACGAAACCAATATACTATGAGTACCTTCGGAATCAGAATATAATAATCCAAGTCTCAAGTCTCTGTCCTCTATAGCAGCGACCTTGATATTAAAATGGCTCACACCATTTTTATACTCTTTTCGCAGAAAATAGTATATTCAGTTTGTGACGCATAGAAGGAAGCGTCTTAGACCCCCAAAAGTTACAGCCAGTATGCTTAGAATGTCAAAACAAATTGGTCTAGCAATGTCCGTCTGTCTGTCTGTGGTATGTATGCAAACTAGTCCCTCAGTTTTTAAGCTATCGTGATAAAACTTTGCACAGAGACTTATTATTCAAAGGGACAGCACATTGGTCGGAGCCGGTCGGATCGGACCACTATATCTTATAGCTGCCATACAACTGGAAGTCGGTTTTGGCCATAAATCCCATGTTTTCAAAGCTATCGCGATGAAACTTTGCACAAATACTTATTAGTCAAACAAACATCACATTGATCGGTGCCCGTCGGATCGGATCACTATATCTTATAGCTGCCATACAACTCGAAGTCGGTTTTGGCCATAAATCTAATGTTTTTAAAGCTTTTGCGATGAAACTTTGCACATAAACTTATTATTCAAAATGACAGCACATTGATTGGAGCTGGCCGGATCAGACCACTATATCTTTCAAAAGCAATATTTAAATTAAAATGTTATCAATTCTTAGAACGAAAAAAATAAATGCCATGCGATAAAACGAATTTTTACAGCATATGAAAGTGCCTCAGTTGGCAGAGTGAAAATCGTCTAATGGTTCGAAAAGGGTATAAAATCTTTGGCACGCCGAAGATAATCCTTTCCCACTTGTTTTTTATACCCTGAACCCGTTAAAAATGGGTAAAAATGGTATTATGGTTGTGTGCAAAAGTATGTAACAGGCATAAGGAAGCATCTCCGACCATATAAAGTATATATATTCTTGATCAGTATCAACAGCCGAGTCGATCTAGCCATGTCCGTCTGTCTGTCCGTCTGTCTGTATGAACACGCGGATATCAGAGACTACAAGAGCTAGAGATTTCATATTTGGAATATAAGTTCTCGTAATCCCGCGACAGATCAAGTTTAGTTCATTTTATCGATAACTCGTCCCGTTTAAATGTTATCGATAAATTTCGATTTCAGACTAGCGTTTTTGGGCCATAACTAAAAAGTTATAAGAGCTAGAGGCCCTTTATTTGGCATGTATAATCTCGAATAGCATACCCATGTAACAAATATTTCACTTTTTGATATCACCCCCCAATTCCCCCAAAAGTTCAAAAAACGTATTTTTGAAGGTACGACCGTGCAATTTGTTTTGGACACACACTTTATAGTTAATACTATGTCCTAAAAATCAGAAAGATCGGACAATAAACAGAAAAGTTATTTAAGATCTAACTTTCCAATGTGTGGGGCTCAGTGAAAAAGCACGCTAATTACTTAAACCGCTTGCACTGCTTGTACTGCTTGTACTGCAGCATGTGTGTGTTTAGATTAGTATGAATGATTGTAAGGACTGGGTTCAGGGTATCTCCTAATATAAATTTTATATACATACATATGTATTATTTATGAATATGCATAGTACTCTTTGCTAGTAGACTCAGAAAAAGATTTTTCATTTAACTATTTGTAAAGCCGGCAAAATTTTATTTAAAACTGAACTAGAAAAAAATATTACACAACAATATAACGCGTTTTTCAAATATTCCATGCAAAGACTCTACTTAAATTTTTTGTTCAAAACAAAAACAAAGAATTATGTATATGGGCATTTCCACGAAAAGGTACAGCGCAGCCGAAAAATTCAAAGTAAAAAAAAACATTTTTTTAACCGATACTATTTTAAGAAAACATTCGAATTTTATTGTTTTAAACAATTTACACTTCAATTAATTTACCATAGGTGGTAGTAAATCGTTTGAAAAGTTGCAAACAAAGCATTTTCAACTTTTCGGTAAGTTTCTCTTTAATTATTCCGTCCTGAAGAGAATTAAGATATGACAGTTATTCAACAAAATCTGTATTACAACAACAGTTAACTAAAACAAGTGCGAAGGGTTTATCTTCGGCGTGCCGAAGATTCTATACTCTTTTCGAACCTTTAGGCAATTTTCACTCTGCCAACTGCACCACTGAAATTTCAAAAATGTGTATGCTATTCGAGATTATACATGCCAAATTAGGGGCCTCTAGCTCTTATAACTTGTAAGTTATAGCCCAAAAGCGCTGGTCTGAAATCGAAATTGATCGATAACT
The DNA here is from genome assembly GCA_035042425.1 of Drosophila flavopinicola. Taxonomy (NCBI): domain Eukaryota; kingdom Metazoa; phylum Arthropoda; class Insecta; order Diptera; family Drosophilidae; genus Drosophila; species Drosophila flavopinicola. The sequence continues at coordinate 68,062 of JAWNLL010000207.1, read as the reverse complement.
TTTGAACGGGACGAGTTATCGATAAATTTTAATAAAATTGATCTGTCCCGGGACTACGAGAACTTATATTCAAAATATGAAGTCTCTAGCTCTTATAGTCTCTGATGTCTGCGTGTTCATACAGACAGACGGACAGACGGACGGACAGACAGACGGACATGGCTAGATCGACTCGGCTGTTGATACTGATCAAGAATATATATACTTTATATGGTCGACGATGCTTCCTTATGCCTGTTACATACTTTTGCACAACTCCATAATACTCTTTTTACCCATTTTTAATGGATCTCGTCATCCCGGGACAGATCAAGTTTATTTCATTTTATCGATAGCTCGTACCGTTTAAAAGTTATCGACAAATTTCGATTTCAGACTAGCGTTTTTGGGACAAACCTTCAAAGTTATAAGTTTGGCATGTATAATCTCGAATAGCATACACATGTATGGATACCACCCTCCAATCCCCCCAAAAGTCAAAAAAACGTATTTTTGAAGGTACGACATTGTAATTTGGTTTGGTCACACATATATTTATGACAATTGTTTGCCCCAAAAATTTCAATAAGATCGAACAATAAACACAGAAGTTATTTAAGATTTAACTTTCCATTGTGTGGGGCTCAGCGAAAAAGCAAGCTAACTGCTTAAGCCGCTTGCGCTGCTTGTACTGCTGCATGTGTGTGTTTAGATAAGTATGAATGATTGTAAGGACTGTGTTCAGGGTATCTCGTAGTCGGGCACTCCCGACTAGAGCACTCTTACTTGTTCAACATAGAATATCCAGTTTACTTCGTTTAGCTCAAAAACGAACCCGAAAAAATGTTTTAAAATTTGGTTTCAGAGTCAGCGATCGATTTTAAAACAGAAATTAAGTGGCTTTGCTGGATACATTTTACTGTTGCATGGTGTAACCAGTTTGGAATTGCTTTTGTTTTGCTTTGTTTTTGTTTTAGCAACACCTTTCAGGTACTTATAAAATATTTTCGCTTATTCGGAGTGGATTATGTACTATGTATAAGTGTGTTCATTTGAGTAACTATACCATACAAAAAAAGGAAATAATTCTATGACTGTGCCATCAAGCATTTACATGCGTGACCCATAATGGTTGGAGATCATGTCCAGTTCCAGTTGCAATGTTGTTTATGGTTTATTGCTCCATTATGATTGTGTCCTCGGCTTTGACATTGCCCGAGTTGATGGCGTCCATGGCCTTGCTAAGCAGCGTGGCATCCTTCAGGCTAACCACTTGGACCAGCTGCGGCTCCTGGCCCGGTCCGCCCTGGATCATCATTTGGTGCATACCAGGAGACATGGTAATGGTTTCCAGCTGATCCCCATTTTCAACCTGCCAAAGGAAACAGATAAAAATGTACATTATATTTATAACCAGCTGATTATCCTTATCCTATGTAATTGTGAGCGTCGCTATCTTTTTCGGGACTACATGGTAATAAGGTATATGAACAAATTATACTTACGCAAAATAGGAAATAGGAAAACTAGTAAGGAAATCAGTAGACCTTTAATAAAATTGATGAGTGGCTAAAAAACAATAACAGATTACAAATTAAATGTTCAGTTAAAAAAAATATATATGTATATATAAATATTTAGTCAAATAAATAAAAAGTTTTAATTATAAAATCACAACAAAAGATTTATTCAATAATTTTTGTTTTGTTTTTTTTCGCTTCATTGCATTGTTTACACATAATTAAAATTTTCTCTAAAACAATAAATTTAATATTATTAAAATTAAAAGTAATAAACACATTAAACTCAATAACATTAATTGTAATAAACATTAAATACACGACTGACAATATTCACAATACATATTTCAGTTAAACATGTTATAATATATGTTATTTAGCTAGCTCAAATGGCATGTGAGCGGTTCAACTTGTTGATTGTTTTTGTTTTAAAATTTGCTAAATTTTTGAATGCAATTTGGCTACGTTGGACGACATGACTATGTTTTGTATGTGTTATATTATGCGTTTATTTTATTTTTATTTTATTTGAGATGCGTCGCAATATTTCTTTGAAAAAATCCAAATCTTTTGGATTCATTTTTAAAATTACAAATTTAAACTTAATCAAATATATGCGTAACATTTTGCATATATTGCATAGAAAAACAAAATGAATAATAATAACAAAATTATGAAATCGGATTTTAAAACTAAGTACGTTTATATTTGGCTTGTGTTTCGATTAAAATATCATATATTTCGGATCCATGCACGAACTCGACAACAAAAAACAAAAACAAACAGAATAATATGCAAAATTCCAAATTTATCTGTATGGTTTTAGGAACTTGATAAATGTGATTTTATGCGTTTTATTGTTATGCATTCTTTGTAAGAGATGTAGGTATACTGTTTCAATTATAATTAAATTAGTTTTGTGTGTTTTATTTTTATGCTCATTTTAAATTCAATGTGGGGGTTAGTGTAGTATTTAAATATATTTGTATTAGTTATACTTTACGATTACTAGATCAATTTACTGCATTATTTTTAATGTTGTATTTTTGTTGTTGTTTTTTTTTGGTATTCTTTGCCGTCATTCACAATTGATTGCGTTTTATATGTATGTGAGTGTGTATGCATGTACAGCTATAAAAGTATATGTATATGCAAATAACTAAAAATGGGAAATGTTTGATGTGTGCGTGTTTGTTTATATAAAACGCTGTTTTGACTAGATTAGATAAGTATGTGTAATTGGTAGCGATCAAAAGGTGAGGTATTGGGAGTGGGGAGAGGATTTTCGGGAGGAACAGGTGTTGGCCACTGTATGTAATACAGCGGTTTTTAAAAGTTTATTCCAAATGCTCTAATTTAATGGTATTAGCGGGTAGCTGCAACTGCGTACTGCCCGAATTGGTCAGACAGGCCCTGTCCACACAGCGTATGGCCGACGACGCCGCATCGGCGCTGCTTGATGCAGACACAGCAGCGTTGATACAACTTTTTTTGAAAGTAAGCTTTCTGCTGTTCAGCTTGCGCCGGTTTTGAGCAGATACTGCGCGCCGCGAGGCGTGCGTTTCATGTCGACGCTGCGCAGTCGACGCTGCTGCTGGCGCTGTTAAAACAATGGGCAGCGGCATTTTAATGGTATTATGGTGGTTGTTGTTAATAAGCATGCTATTATTATTGTTAAGGCCGGCATTTAAATTGCTATTACTGCTGATGCTACTGGCGCTGGCGCTTGCCGGACCAGCTGCCCAATAAAATCGACTACCCGGTGGCGCTTGCAATGTCAGCGCAGGTTGTTGTCCGAAATTTTGGGTTATTGCTGTGGGTGTCGCTGTTGTGGCACTGCGTCTACCCAGCAGCGAGGCTGGCGCAACAGTTGGGCTGCTACTATTATTGCTATTGTTGCATGTAGCGCTATTTGAGGAATTGGAGCTGTTGCTGTTATCTACCTGCATGGGTGCCAAACAGACGGTGCCATCGCTATTCGCCTGCAACTGCTGCATGTTGGCCATCACCGACTGGTACATAGAAACCGGTACCGATATGACATTGCTGACGGACACCGGATAGCCTAGGTGGATGGATAGGATAATTAAAGTTAGTAGAAGGGTCTAGTGTGCAGATTTGCGCTATATTATATACCTTGCCCATCCTCGGTGGTGATGAAGATTTGACCATCCTGTGCCTCAGTTAGATCCACTGTCATGTTCTCATGACCATTGACATCAGTGAGGCTTTGAACGGTTTGTATGGTGGCGCCGCCTTCGCCCTGATGAAGCTGCAAAATGCATAAAATGTGAGGAACAGCTTTATTTCTATTCTCTTTTGACGATCTCGAAGCTTTAGACTTGAAACAAAAAAACATAAACTCATTGAAGTCTTCTTTGCGTGCCACACCCACGTAGATGCTAGCAAATCGATAACATGTCAGTACACCTCAAATGTCATAAAGCTGGAGACACCCAATTGGGAATATAGATTGCTAATGACTTTCTCAAAAATTAGAACCAAGAAATCCTCGCTGACTTGAACAAAGGATATTGCATTTAAATTAACAGGTTTCATATTTTAAAAACTTAAAAGCCACGGACTTAAAAAATGTACACCACATTTTCTTGTTTAATCATTTGAATAACCATAACATGCAGCTTAAAGGCTATAGGCAGTTGTGAATAGTTGTATAGGGTTTAAACAGAGTTTGTTACAGTTTTTCTGACGCTGCGTCATTAACCCATGAACCCAAAATATAAATTATTGCAAATAATATGAATATAACTGTGGTGGGGTAATTCTTAAAAAAAAAACAAGTAAGAGTGCTCTAGTCGGACGTGCCCGACTAGGAGATACCCTGAACCCAGTCCTTACATTCATTCTAACTAATCTATCAATGTGTATACATACAAACATACACATGCTGTAGTACAAGCAGTGAAGGCAGTATAAGCAGTTAGCTTGCTTTTTCACTGAGCCCCACACAATGGAAAGTAAAATCTTAAATAACTTCTGTGTTTATTGTCTGATCTTTCTAAAATTTGTAGGACATAACTTTGGCTATAAAATGTGTGACCAAACCAAATTGCAAGGTCATACCTTCAAAAATGAGTTTTTTGAACTTTTGGGGGGATTGGGTGTTGGTATCCAAAAAGTAAAACATTTGTTACATGTGTATGCGTTTCGAGATTTTACATGCCAAATTTGGGGCCTCTAGCTCTTATAACTTTTAAGTTATGGCCCAAAAACACTAGTCTGAAATCGAAATATATCGATAACATTTAAACGGGACGAGTTATCGATAAAATGAACTAAACTTGATCTGTCCCGGGATTACGAGAACTTATATTCCAAATATGAAGTCTCTAGCTCTTGTAGTTTGTGATATCTGCGTGTTCATACAGACGGACAGACAGACGGACGGACAGACGGACATGGCTAGATCGACTCGGCTATTGATACTGATCAAGAATATATATACTTTATATGGTCGGAGATGCTTCCTTATGCCTGTTACACACTTTTGCACAAAACCATAATACCCTTTTTACCCATTTTTAATGGGCTCAGAGTATAACAAGTCAGAGTGCTCTAGTCGGGAGTGCCCGACTAGGAGATACCCTGAACCACGTCCTTCCATTCATTCCTACTAATCTAAACACACACATGCTGCAGGACAAGCAGTACAAGCAGTGCAAGCGGTTTAAGCAGTTAGCTTGCTTTTTCACTGAGCCCCACACAATGGAAAGTAAAATCTTAAACAGCTTCTGTGATTATTATACGATCTTATTGAAATTTTTGGGCATACAATTGGGGGATGGTATCCAAAAGTGAAACATTTTTTACATGTGTGGGGCCTCTATCTCTTATAACTCGAACGGGCGGAGCCGACTTCGTAATACTCTGATACAATTTTAAGAACAGCTGAAAGGGAGTGAACAGAACATGGGTGACCAGAAATCGGCCTTCCAAGTTTTTGGGGACGGGAGGGGGCGTGGTCGATCTTAAAAGTCTATCTTACAAATTTGGGGATTTTAGCCCAAAAACTGTGGAAGATATATATTTTCGCAATTTTTGGGGGGGGGGGGGGGGGCCACAACATTTTTTTCACTGATCTTAAGAGGGGGTGACCAAAAGTTCATCTTCCAATTTTGGGGACTCTAGCTCTCAAACTGTGGAAGATATTGGAATTGGCCGGAAAATCCAGGACGCAATCATTTGGGCTGGTCAGCGCTAGTCTAAATTCCAAATTTGAAACTCTAGCTTCAAAATTGCGGGAGATATACACGTGTTATCGAATTGTGCATTCATGTATATCGATTTTAGATTTTCGAAATTTTTGTCTGTGATATGTAGAGAACGTCACCTGTAATATATATTCTAAATATGGTGACTAAAATTGCGGGAGATATAAGCATTTCAAATTAATTTTGGAGGGGGGGGGGGGCTGGTGGGCGTAATAATGGGCGTGGCCGATTAACCTAGGATCCAATTTTTTCGGGACGTCACCGGCAATATACCTACCAAATTTGATTACTCTAGCTTCAAAATTGTGGGAGATATTCACGTTTAATCGATTTGTGATTTGAGGTGTATCGACATGTTATCGATTTGCCAGCCTCCCAGTGGGTGTGGCATAAATTTGGAACAAACTTGATCTGAAGCAGATAGCTATAATAATAACACAAAAGATTTCAAGAGTCTATCTAATATAATTTCGGAAATACGTGCGTTCATCCAGACAGACAGACGGACGACCTGACGGACATCCGTGTACCTTCGGTATCAGAGTATAAAAATATTTAAATCTAGCTATCTAATATCCAGTCGTATGTACATATAAGGGCGTTTCTATGGTGTCGGATTTTTGCAATCGTACGAACTTGAAGTAAAAACAGGCAAAATAAAACGGATTTTATTCTGACAACTGGCTTAACTTATAGCTCTTCAGTAGTCCTATTATATATGCAAAGCTTGATTTTGGGGCATTTTTAGTTTTCAAGATATTTGCAAAAAACCAAGAGGTTCGGACGGTACAAAAATAGAAGTGGTTTTCGCGGCTAACAATTCAAGAGCCGATTTCAGCGAAACCTGAAGCAATATTTTAATGCGATTAATTTTATAATGTTATGCATTGATTTCCATTAAAGATGTTTTTGATTTCTCCCAAAAATTATTTAAACTTTTTTTTTAAATTGAGTTTCAATCTGTGTCGTGATGGGTAGTGTCGGACGCGGATTTTTTCCATTATGATATTAATGTTGTTTCTGTTGCTGTTTAACAAAATTATTTATAGATAACCTTAGTAAAAATGTTTTGAAATCAACAAAAGTAATAACAGCGAGCTTAACAAAATGTAGTATGATTAAAATAAAAAAGTTATATTCTACTGGAAAACATTGCTTTGTAAAATCAACTAGCCTTGAGAGCATAAATTTGTGAATAAACTGAGTGTGGAGCAGGTGGGGAGCAAACAAAAAACATTAATAACATTTCGAATTTTAATTAAGAAATTTATAAACAAAAATTCGAACTTATGACAAAAAACCAAGCTAATCAAGTAAAATTGGACACATGACGAAGCTAAAATTAGCAGTTTCGATCCCATTTTGCCTTGTTAGTCTGTGATCCTCAAGAAAATGTATCTAAGAAAAAAAAAAGTTTTTCACAATATTTCGATTTTACACCTATGGTGTCGGACGCTCCCAACTTTCTTTAAGAGCCAAGATCACAAATCTATATATTTTTATACCCTGAACCCATTAAAAATGGGTAAAAAGGGTATTATGGTTTTGTGCAAAGGTATGTAACAGGCATAAGGAAGCATCTCCGACTATATAAAGTATATATATTCTTGATCAGTATCAACAGCCGAGTCGATTTAGCCATGTCCGTCTGTCCGTCCGTCCGTCCGTCTGTATGAACACGCAGATATCAGAGACTACAATAACTAGGACTTCATATTTGGAATATAAGTTCTCGTGGTGCCGGGACAGTACAAGTTTGTTTAATTTTATCGATAACTTGTCTCGTTTCAAAGTTATCGATACATTTCAATTTCAGAAGAGTGTTTTTGGGTCATAAATTCAAAGTTGTCAGAGCTAGTGGCTCCGAATTTGGCATGTATAATCTGAGTAAGGCTCAGTGAAAAGCAAGATAACTGCTTAAACCGCTTGCACTGCTTGTATTGCTGCTGAAATTTATAACCAAAAATTCGAACTTATGACAAAAAACCAAGCTAATCAAGTAAAATTGGACACATGACGATGCTAAAATTAGCAGTTTCGATCCCATTTTGCCTTGTTAGTCTGTAATCCTCAAGAAAATGTATCTAAGAAAAAAAAAGTTTTTCAAAATATTTCGATTTCACACCTATGGTGTCGGACGCTCCCAACTTTCTTTAAGAGCCAAGATCACAAATCTATATATTTTTATACCCTGAACCCATTAAAAATGGGTAAAAAGGATATTATGGTTTTGTGCAAAGGTATGTAACAGGCATAAGGAAGCATATCCGACTATATAAAGTATATATATTCTTGATCAGTATCAACAGCCGAGTCGATTTAGCCATGTCCGTCTGTTTGTCTGTATGAACACACAAATATCAGACTACAAGAGCTAGAGACTTCATATTTGGAACATAAGTTCTCCTAATCCCGGGACAGATCAAGTTTATTTCATTTTATCGATAACTCGTACCGTTTAAGAGTTATCGATACATTTCGATTTCAGACTAGAGTTTTTGGGACATAACTTCAAAGTTAAAAGAGCTAGAGGCCCTAAATTTGGCATGTATAATCTCGAATAGCATACACATGTAACAAATATTTTACTTTTTGGATACCACTGCTTGTACTGCAGCATGTGTGTGTTTAGATTAGTATGAATGATTGTAAGGACTGGGTTCAGGGTATCTCGTAGTCGGGCACTCACGACTAGAGCACTCTTACTTGTTCAGCCAGGTTTTTATACTCTTTTCGAAGAAAATAGTATATTAAGCTTGTGCTGAAGTTTGTAACGCATAGAAGGAAGCGTCGGAGACCCCCAAAAGTTACTGCCAGTATGCTTAGAAAGACAATACAAATTGATCTAGCCATGTCCGTCTGTCTGTATGTATACAAACTAGTCCCTCAGTTTTTGAGCTATCGCGATAAAACTTTGCACAAACACTTATTATTCCAGGGGACAGCACATTGGTTGGAGCCGGCCGGATCGGACCACTATATCTTATAGCTGCCATACAACTTGAAGTCGGTTTTGGTCATAAATCCCATATTTTCAAAGCTATCGCGATGAAACTTTGCACTGATAATTATTATTTAAAGAGACATTACATTGGTTGGAGCCGGCCGGACCGGATCACTATATCTTATAGCTGCCATACAACTCGAAGTCGGTTTTGGCCATATATCCCATGTTTTTAAAGCTATCGCGATACAACTTTGCACAGATACTTATTATTCAAAGAGACATCACATTGGTTGGAGCCGGCCGAATCGGATCACTATATCTTATAGCTGCTATACAACTGGCAATGAATTAAATATTATTAGACCATCTAGCCGTCCGTCTGTCTTTCCGTCTGTATGAACACACGGATATCAGAGGCTATAAGATCTAGAGACTTCATATTTTGAATATATGTTCCCTGGTCAGATCATGTTTGTTTAATTTTATGGATAACTCATCGCGTTCAAAAGTGTTCGATATATTTGGATTTCAGACCAGGGCCAGCCTCCAGACTAGAGCTCTCTTGTTTTTTTTGTGCAGTTACTTTTTTTTAGTTAATTTGAGACATCAATATGTTGTATGCTTAGTAGTTATTATAAAAAGTTTGTAGTTATGTATATTAATTGCAGCAAAACAAACTTACCGTTGCGACACCCTGAACCTGTGCGGTTGTGCCATCGGGCAGCGTAATGATAGGATTGTGTGGATCAACCTGTATAAGAGATACAGTACCATCGGCGTTCTGCGACAACACAGTTTGTGTGGTGTACTGTTAAGTAAAATGGTAAGTACATGTCAATTAAAAATGGAATGTATGAGCCTAAAATGCGGCATAGAACAACGCGTGACAACTAATTGTCGCAATATGCGCATAAAGCAAATAAAACAAGTGGGAATGGATTATCTTCGGCGTGCCGAAGATTTTATACTCTTTTCGAACCTCTAGGCAATTTTCACTCGGCCAACTGCACAACTTGCAACTTGTGTTTGGCTTTGTTTGCTCATATGCACCTGTTCTTTCAAAATATTTAATATCGCATATCTTCACTATTTATAACTCAATCGTTGTGCAATTTTAATCATTGATGAGTTATATGAATGTTCAAGTGTACAAGGAAATTGAAGGCAATTGCTTTGAAAACATCTGATTTATGGCCAAAACCGACTTGAAGTTTTATGGCAGCTGTAAGATATAGTGATCCGATCCGGCCGTCTCCGACTTTGAGTTCTATTGCAGCTATAAGATATAGTGGTCCGATCCGGCCGGTTCCGACCAATGTGCAGTCCCTTTACATAACAAGAGTGCTCTAGTCGGGAGTGTCCGACTAGGAGATACCCTAAACCCAGTTCTGACTTCCATCAGACTTGCCTAATAGTGTGCATAGATACAAACACACACATACTGCAAGCAGTGCATGCGGTTTGAGCATTTAGCTTGCTTTTTCACTGAGCCCCACTCAATGGAAAGTAGAATCTTAAATAACTTGTGTTTATTGCCAGATCTTTCTGAAATTTTTAGGACACAACATTGGCTAGAATATCTGTGACCAAACCTAATTGCAAGGTCATACCTATAGAATGCGTTTCTTAACTTTTGGGGGGATATGGGGATGGTATCCAAAAAGTGAAATATTTGTTACATGTGTTTAATATTCGAGATTATACTTGCCAAATTTGATGCCTCTAGCTATTAAACCTATGAAGTTATGGCCCAAAAAAGCTAGTCAGAAAACGAAATTTATCGATAACTTTTGAACGGGATGGGTTATCGATACAATGAAATAAACTTGATCTGTCCCGGGAATACGAGAACTTATATTCAAAATATGAAGTCTCTAGCTCTTATAGTCTCTGATATCCGCGTGTTCATAGAGACGGATGGACGGACAGACAGACAGACGGACATGGCTAAATAGACTCATCTGTTGATACAGATCAAGAATATATATACTTTATATAGTCGGATATGCTTCCTTATGCCTGTTACATACTTTTGCACAAAACTATTTTACCCATTTTTAATGGGTTCAGGGTATAACAAGTAAGAGTGCTCTAGTCGGGAGTGCCCGACTAGCAGATACCCTGAACCCAGTCCTTACATTCATTCATACTAATCTATCAGTGTATATACATACAAACTAACAAATGCTGCAATACAAGCAGTGCAAGCGGTTTAAGCAGTTCGCTTGCTTTTTCACTGAGCCCCACTCAGATTATACATGCCAAATTCGGAGCCTCTAGCTCTTACAACTTTGAATTTATGACCCAAAAACACTCTTCTGAAATTGAAATGTATCGATAACTTTGAAACGAAACGAGTTATCGATAAAATTAAACAAACTTGTACTGTCCCGGCACCACGAGAACTTATATTCCAAATATGAAGTCCTAGTTATTGTAGTCTCTGATATCTGCGTGTTCATACAGACGGACGGACGGACGGACAGACGGACATGGCTAAATCGATTCAGCTGTTGATACAGATCAAGAATATATATACTTTATATAGTCGGAGATGCTTCCTTATGCCTGTTACATACTTTTGCACAAAACCATTATACCCTTTTTTACCTATTTTTAATGGGTTCAGGGTATAACAAGTAAGAGTGCTCTAGTCGGGAGTTCCCGACTGGGAGATACCCTGAACCCAGTCCTTACATTCATTCATACTAATCTATCAGTGTATATACATACAAACTTACAAATGCTGCAATACAAGCAGTGCAAGCGGTTTAAGCAGTTAGCTTGCTTTTCACTGAGCCTTACTCAGATTATACATGCCAAATTCGGAGCCTCTAGCTCTTACAACTTTGAATTTATGACCCAAAAACACTCTTCTGAAATTTAAATGTATCGATAACTTTGAAACGAGACGAGTTATCGATAAAATTAAACAAACTTGTACTGTCCCGGCACCACGAGAACTTATATTCCAAATATGAAGTCCTAGTTATTGTAGTCTCTGATATCTGCGTGTTCATACAGACGGACGGACGGACAGACGGACATGGCTAGATCGACTCGGCTGTTGATACTGATCAATAATATATATACTTTATATGGTTGGAGATGCTTCCTTATGCCTGTTACATACTTTTGCACAAAACCATAATACCCTTTATAAACATTTTTAATGGGTTCAGGGTATAAAAAGCATCTGTGCATCGCGATAGCTTAAAAACTGAGGGACTAGTTTGCATACATACAGAAAGACAGACAGACAGACGGGCATGGCTAGATAAATTTGTTTTGTCATTCTGAGCATACTGGCAGTAACTTTTGGGGGTCTCCGACGCTTTCTTCTATTCATTACAAAGTTCAGCACAAACTTAATATACTATTTTCTTCAAAAAGAGTATAAATAGTAGTCGTATTACAAAAAACAAAAATTATAGAGTGTGAGTATCTAAATGTTTATTTACGTTTGTGTGTGATTATATTATTGTGGGTGCATAAAATTAAATGCTGCTGTAAACGAGAAAAAAATTGTTTCCTACAATTTGTGTAATTTAAAAATCTAGTTAATAACACTATGCAACAATTATAAACAAGTAAGAGTGCTCTAGTCGGGAGTGCCTGACTAGGAGATACCATGAACCCAGTCCTTACCATCATTCATACTAATCTAAACACACACATGATGCAGTTCAAGCAGTACAAACAGTTCAAGCAGTTTAAGCAATTTGCTTGCTTTTCACTGAGCCCTACACAATGCAAAATTAAATCTTACGTAACTTCTGTATTTATTGTCAGATCTTATTGCAATTTTTTGGGCATACAACTGGGCAAAAAATGTGTGACTAAAACAAATTGCAAGGTCGTACCTTCAAATTTGGGGGGATATGGGGGTGGTATACAAAAAGTGAAAAATTTGTTACATGTGTATGCTATTCGAAATTATACATGCCAAATTTGGGGCCTCTAGCTCTTATAAATTGACAGTTATAGCCCAAAAACGCTAGTCTGAAACCGAAATTTATCGATAACTTTTGAACGGGTCGAGTTATCGATAAGATGAAACAAACTCGATCTGTCCCGGGACTACGAGAACTTGTATTCCGAATATGAAGTCTCTAGCTCATATAGTCTCTGATATCCGCGTGTTCATATAGACAGACGGACGGACAGACAGACGGACATGGCTAGATCGACTCGGCTGTTGATACTGATCAAGAATATATATACTTTATATGGTCGGAGATGTTTCGTTATGCCTGTTACATACTTTTGCACAAAACCATTATATCCTTTTTACCCATTTTTAATGGGTTCAGGGTATAACAAGTAAGAGTGCTCTAGTCGGGAGTTCCCGACTGGGAGATACCCTGAACCCAGTCCTTACATTCATTCATACTAAGCTATCAGTGTATATACATACAAACTAACAAATGCTGCAGTACAAGCAGAGCAAGCGGTTTTAGCAGTTAACTTGCTTTTCACTGAGCCCCACTCAATGGAAAGTAGAATCTTAAATAACTTGTGTTTATTGCCCGATCTTTCTGAAATTTTTAGGACATAACATTGGCTAGAATATCTGTGACCAAACCAAATTGCAAGGTCATACCTATAAAATGCGTTTTTTTAACTTTTGGGGGGATTGGGGGGTGGTATCCAAAAAGTGAAATATTTGTTACATGTGTTGGATATTCGAGATTATACTTGCCAAATTTGAGGCCTCTAGCTATTAAACCTTTTAAGTTATGGCCCAAAAAAGCTAGTCAGAAAACGAAATTTATCGATAACTTTTGAAAGGGATGGGTTATCGATAAAATGAAATAAACTTGATCTGTCCCGGGAATACGAGAACTTATATTCAAAATATGAAGTCTCTAGCTCTGATAGTCTCTGATATCCGCGTGTTCATACAGACGGACGGACGGACAGACAGACGGACATGGCTAAATCGACTCAGCTGTTGATACAGATCAAGAATATATATACTTTATATAGTCGGAGATGCTTCGTTATGCCTGTTACATACTTTTGCACAAAACCATTATACCCTTTTTACCCATTTTTAATAGGTTCAGGGTAAAACAAGTAGGAGTGCTCTAGTCGGGAGTGCCCGACTAGGAGATACCCTGAACCCAGTCCTTACATTCATTCATACTAATCTATCAGTGTATATACATACAAACTAACAAATGCTGCAGTACAACCAGTGCAAGCGGTATAAGCAGTTAGCTTGCTTTTTCACTGAGCCCCACTCAATGGAAAGTAGAGTCTTAAATAACTTGTGTTTATTGTACGATCTTTCTGAAATTTTTGCAAGGTCATAACTTCAAAAATGTGTTTTTTGAACTTTTTGGTGGTATCCAAAAAGTGAAATATTTGTTACATGGGTATGCCATTCTTACAACTTTGAAGTTATGACCCCAAAACGCAGGTCTGAAATCGAAATTTATCGATAACTTTTGAACGGGATGAGTTATCGATACAATAATAATTAATAAACTTGATCTGTCCCGGGCCTACGAGAACTTATATTCCAAGTATGAGGTCTCTAGCTCTTGTAGTCTCTGATATCCGCGTGTTCATACAGACAGACGGACATGGCTAAATCGACTCAGCTGTTGACACAGATCAAGAATATATATACTTTATATAGTCGGAGATGCTTCCTTATGCCTGTTACACACTTTTGCACAAAACCATTATACCCTTTTTACCCATTTTTAATGGGTTCAGGGTATAACAAGTAAGAGTGCTCTAGTCGGGAGTGCCCGACTAGGAGATACCGTGAACCCAGTCCTTACATTCATTCATACTAATCTATCAGTGTATATACATACAAACTAACAAATGCTGCAGTACAAGCAGTGCAAGCGGTTTAAGCAGTTAGCTTGCTTTTTCACTGAGCCCCATTCAATGGAAAGTAGAATCGTAAATAACTTCTGTCTTTATGGTACAATCTTTCTGAAATTTTTAGGACATAGCATTGGCTATAATATGTGTGACCAAACCAAATTGCAAGTGCATAAGGTCATACTTTATATGGTCGGAGATGCTTCCTTATGCCTTACCCATTTTTAATGGGTTCAGGGTATAACAAATGAAATACGTGATCTACCCCAAAGGCGGCAAATTGGCAATAGCAGTTATTTGCAAATTGTGGTTTTTCATCCGTTCTCAAACCCACTTACTGAATTTTCTGTATTCATTGAACACATGTTGCACATTTTCGAAAAATTCTTTCCACGGGTCTCAGATTTTTCAAGTTTAACGAAAAATAATTGCCAATAAAAATCAGGTAGTACTTTGTAGTTTAGTTATACATATTTCATATTCGGCATACCGAATATCAATTCAATGTGAAATCAGAGCGTATCGTGCTTAATATTCAAGCTGGATATTCAAGCGTGGACGGAGCCGAGCGGTAAATGTTAAGTATTTTTTGACTAGTTTAGTTACAAGTTCAGAGAAATAAGTACGAACATCAACGTCGCTCAGCGTTATGGGCTCGATGCAAACTTGCGCATTGGCTATCTGTTGGGCGGTGACTGTATGCGCAGCATTCGATTGCTGTGCCGTCTGCTGTGCAGCCGCTGCCGCTGCTGATGCACTTACAGCGGCCGCTGTTGTTGGCACCGCCGTTGCCGTTGCCGTACCGCTCGACGTTGTCAGCTGTATGGTCTGTGGCTGTGCTTGATTAATGGCTTGAATATGCACCGTATTATTGCTAGTGGTTGCCTGATGATGCTGCTGATGGTGCTGTTGCTGCTGGTGGTGTTGCTGGTGATGCTGTTGTGGCGGTGGTGCCTGGCATATTTCAATCTTTGTGGATGCGGGCAGCGTGGCAGTTGTGGTCACATGCTGATTGTTCGTACTCTGGATAATCGTTGGCGCCGGCGTATTCGTTTGCGCTGTATGCGTTGTGATCACGGTGCCAGCGCTGTTGATCTTCACTACGTTCACCTGTTGCGGCTGCAGTTGTTGTTTGTTTTTGTGTTAATAAATTTTGTGTGTATTAGTATTAGTTGAGCATGATATGTGATTGTTGAATGTGACCCAGTATATAAATAATAAATTACAACCGTTAATGGGTTTTTACTTACTTGGCTAGTGGCTGTGGTGAGTGCCGGTGTGATTGTTTGCACCGTTTGAATTGTGGGCGTATTGGATAGCTGATCCATGTCCTCGTCCTCATCGCCCGACTGCGAGATCAGTGCATTCACCTTGTCCTCGTCGTCGGCAAATGTTGGCAACAGATCCTCGCGCCCATGATATTTGTAGCAATTAATCACAATCTTGCGCAGCGCATGCGTCCAGCTGATCTGTTAGACGAGGAAAAAGAAGGGAGGCGATTAATAAGACACGGTTCAGCGTATTGGTGCGGCTGTTGAACACCCACCCCACCCACCTTCTGCTTGTCATCCTCGGAGCGGGCATCCATGCGCACATTTGCCCACGGTAACTCCTTAGGCCACCATGGTGGTCGTGTCGATTCCCTGCCCCAACCGGGCTTTCCACGTCCCGTCGAATACTTTAGCATAAGCGGTATGAAGGCCCGCAGTTGCGCCTGCGTCATTTTCTCCACCGGCGTTGGTATACCATCGATTACCAGACCAGGTAGCTCGAACAGCGACGGATCCTCCTGCGGTGGCGGTGGTGCCTGCTGCGCCAGCGCATTGTCCAGCTCATCCATCACAATGTTTTTTAGATTGCGCAGCACATCCTCCAGCGGCTTGGCTCCAAAAACTTTATAGCTGGTATTCGGTTTGCCCGGCGTCGCTACCAGCACCACTGCCTGTTTGCCCACACGGCCGGTGAACTCGTAAATGATGCCACGCAATTTGCGCAACAACCGATTCTGTTGACGTTTGCGCACTGACGGATTCGTTTCAAAACAGTGCGGACGTTTGCGTTTCTTTGAGCTGGCAATTGCAGCGGCCGCTGCCACGCCCACTGGCCCGGCAGCTGCTAGTTGATTGGCAACATCATCGTTAGCAATTGTATTTAGATCACCATCATATAAGCTGCCCTCGCTGCTTATCAAATCATCCTCCTCATCATCTGTGGCCAGACTCTGCATGTCATCGTCGAGCATCTCAATCTTATAGGTGGTACCATTGCTCTGGCCACCCGACGACGACTGCGCCTGGGACCCGCTGCTGGCGGTTGTTAATGTGGTCACATTGATGCCACCGCTGGAGCTAGCGCTGCTGCCACCAGCGCTGATTGTTGCACTGCCATTGCTGGTAACAACAACGTTGCCACCGCTCCTCTGGCTGCCAACCGGCGCCACAACCAGCCGATAGCTTGTGGTCGCCAGCTTGGTGCCTGCTACTGTTCGGGTTGTGGATTCAAGTGGTGGTGGTCGTGCTTGCTGCTGCTTGATCTGGTGCTACTCTTGTGCAATTCACACTTGGAACTCGGCTCCTAAATCCTGACACGTCACACTAATCGCATGTGCAATTATTAAGAGAGACAAAAGAAAGAACATATTAATATATATATGGGCATTTCCACGCAAGGTCCACCGAGACTAAAAAATTAAAAGATCTTGAAAACACTGTGTTATCGTATTTTCGTAGTAAATTTTCAAATTTAACTAATTTTAAACGCATTTCGAGATATTCGAATGCAAAGTCGCTCAAGCGCCATTTTTTTTATTTGGGTCATTTTACTGCATGTTTTGTTTTGATCAAATATTAGAAAGAGAGACATTATGCATTGACTCTTGCTCTCTAAAAATCTTTCTGAATGTAAAGAGAGTAAAAAACAAGTGGGAAAGGATTATCTTCGGCGTGCCGAAGATTTTATACTCTTTTCGAACCTTTAGGCAATTTTCACTCTGCCAACTGCACCACTGAAATTTCAAAAGTAGTAAAAAAATCGTTTTATCGCGCGGCATTTATTTTGTTGCTCTAAGAAGTGGTATGAAATGAATTTAAATATTTCCTTTAAATTATTGAATTCAAGCTATTTAATATTTGAAAAAAATAATTAGGAACAAATAAAAAGCAATAAGTCGCGGCTGGTTTTCAAATGCGCTGACAATCTCGATTATACTGATCTTTTCTTTTGCGTTGTATGTGTAATGACCAGTCGCCGCTGAGTTTCGTACCCGCGAGCTTTTGTTTGATAGTGCCACTTTACCCCTTACGACACAAGCAGTTTTGATGATCTATGACAAAATCCCTTGAGCAGAGTCAACAGCTAACTTGTTTTGTTTTCCTGCAACCTGCAACTCGCATTTGTCAACGCAGCACTCAACTACTTACACCAAGCAGTTTTAAAAATCGCTGACAAACTCGATTATACTGAGCATTTGGTTTTTCGTGTGGCATTGTTTATACTCTGATACCGAAGGTACTCATAGTATATTGGTTTTGTCGGATGTCCGTCAGGCCGTCCGTCTGTCCGTCTGTCTGTCTGGATGAACGCACGTATTTCCGAAACTATATTAGATAGACTCTTGAAATCTTTTGTGTTATGATTATAGCTATCTGCTTCAGATCAAGTTTATTTCAAATTTATGCCACGCCCACTGGGAGGCTGGCAAATCGATAACATGTCGATACACCTCAAATCACAAATCGATTAAACGTGAATATCTCCCACAATTTTAAAGCTAGAGTAATCAAATTTGGTAGGTATATTGCTGGTGACCTCCCGAAAAAATTGGATGCTAGGTTTATCGGCAAGCCCATTATTACGCCCACCAGCCCTCCCTCCCAAATTAATTTGAAATGCTTATATCTCCCGCAGTTTTAGAGCTAAGGTCACCATATTTGCAATATATATTACCGGTTACGTCCTCTACAGATCACAGAAAAAATTTCGACCACGCCCACTCCCGCCCCCGTAATCGCGAAAATCGATTTACATGAATGCACAATTCGATAACGTGTATATTTCCCGAAATTTTGAAGCTAGAGTCCCCAAATTTGGAATTTAGACTAGGGCTGACCAGCCCAAAAGGTTTCGTCCTGGAGACCACTAGAACGCCCCCAAGCCACCCCGCCCCCACGAAACACGGAAGCACAGTTCAAGAGCTAGGGCCACCAAACTTTGAGGGTAGACTTCTGGCCAAGTCCTCTAAACATCGGTCAAATTTTGGGGCCACGCCCCCTCCCGCCCCCGAAAATCGCGAAAACTTATATCTTCCACAGTTTTAGAGCTAGAGTCATCAAAATTGGAAGATAGACTTCTTGTCACCCCCTCTAAAGATCGGAAAAATTGTTGGGGCCACGCCCCCTCCCGACCCAAAAATCGCAAAAATGTATATCTTCCACAGTTTTAGAGCTAAAATCATCAAATTTAGAAAATAGACTTTTGGTCACAACCTCTTAAGATCGACCACGCCCCTCCAGTCCCCAAAAACTTGGAAGGCCGATTTCGGGTCACCCATACACCAGCAAAAATGTTCTGTTCACCTGCTTTTAGCTGTCCTTAAATGGTATCAGAGTATTACGCAGTCGGCTCCGCCCGACGGCAACGTTCTCACTTGTTCTAAGACATTGGTAGCAAATGAATTTGATTACAGTTATTTTATATTTCAAAGGAAGAATAAGAAAAAATTAAAATAAATGACCAGTCGCCACTGAAACTCGAACTCGGGACCTTTCGTTTGCTAGGGCGTCACTTAAACCCCTATGCCACAAGCCGTGTCAATGATCGATGAAAAAATCCCTTGAAGAGCAGACTGTCAAAAGCTTACTTGCGCTTGACTTTGTTTGCTCATATGCACCTGTTCTTTCAAAATATTTAATGATGCATATCTTCGCTGTTTATGACTCAACCGATTTGCGATTTTACCCATTGATGAGTTATAAGGATGTTCAAGTGTACAAGGAAATTAAAAGCAATTGCTTTGAAAACATCGGATTTGTGGACAAAACCGACTTAGAGTTGTATAGCAGCCATAAGATATAGTGGTCCGATCTGGCCGGCTCCGACCAATGTGCTGTCCTCTTGAATAATAAGTGTCTGAGCAAAGTTGCATCGCGATAGCTCAAATACTGAGGGACTAGTTTGCATACATACAGACAGACGGACATGGCTAGATCATTTTGTTTTGTCATTCGAAGCACACTAGCAGTAACTTTTGGGGGTCTCCGACGCTTCCTTCTATGCATTACAAACTTCAGCACAAACTTAATATACTATTTTCTTCGAAGAGTGTAAACAAGTGGGAAAAGATTATCTTCCGTGTGCCGAAGATTTTATACTCTTTTCGAACCTTTAGGAAATATTCACTCTGCCAACTGCACTACTGAAATGTCCATAGTAGTAAAAAATCGTTTTATCGCGTGGCATTTCTTTTTTTGCTCTAAGAACTGGTATCATATGAATTTAAATTTTTCTTTTAAATTATTGAATTCAAGCTATTTGATATATATTTGAAAAAAATAATTAGCAAAAAAATAAAACGCAATAAGTCGCGGCTGGGATTTGAACCGTGCTCTCCCGTTTGTCAGCCCAGCACTCTAATACCTACGCCACCAAGCAGTTTTGAAATGCGCTGACAAACTCAATTACACTGACCGTTTGAATTTGATTACAGTTATTTTATATTTGAAAAGCAGAATAAGATAAAATTAAAATAATTATTGGTCGCCGCTAGGAATTGAACCTGCACCTTTCGTTTGCCAGGGCGCCACTTTATCCCTTACGCCACAAGCAGTTTTAATGATTGATGACAAAATCCCTTGAAGAGCAGACTGTCAAAAGCTTTCTTGCGCTTGGGTTTGTTTGCTTATATGCACCTATTCTTTCAAAATATTTAATGACGCATATCTTATGACTCAATCGATTTGCGATTTCACCCATTGATGAGTTATAAGGATGCTCAAGTGCACAAGGAAATTGAAAGCAATTGCTTTGAAAACATCGGATTTATGGCCAAAACCGACTTAGAGTTGAATGGCAGCTATAAGATATAGTGGTCCAATTCGGCCGGCTCCGACCAATGTGACGTCTCTTTGAATATTAAGTATCTGTGCAAAGTTGTATATCGCGATAGCTTTAAGAAAATGGGATATATGGCCAAAAATAACTTCGAGTTGTATGGCAGCTATAAGATATAGTGGTCCGATCCGGCCGGCACCGACCAATGTGCTGTTTCTTTGAATAATAAGTATCTGTACAAAGTTTTATCGTGATAGCTTTGAAAACATGGGATTTATGTCGAAAGCCGTCTTCAAGTTGTACGGCAGCTATTATATATAGTGGTCCGATCCGGCCGGCTACGACTAATGTGCTGTCCCGTTGAATATTAAGTGTCTGTGCAAAGTTGCATCGCGATAGCTCAAAAACTGAGGACTAGTTTGCATACATACAGACAGACGGACAGACAGACAAACAAACGATTTTTGGCAAATCCCTCTAAAGATCGGTGAAGCCTTCCTCTCCTTCCGCCCGTAAAAATTGCGAACATTTATATCTCGCACAGTTTTAGATATAGTCAACAATATAGTCTGCGGCAGGCAGATTATTTTAAAGCTTCTTTAAGCTACACCCATGTTCACTAATGCCCTCGCCCATACTGCCGCTCTTCTTGCAATGGTATCAGAGTATTACGAACGCGGTTACGTCCGCCCTTAACGTTCTTACTTGTTTACATTAATTCATACTTACTTATCAGTGTGCATACATACAAACACACACAGTTAGCTTGGTTCTTCACCGAGCCCCGCACTATGGAAAGTTAAGTCTTAAACAATTTCTGTGTTTATTGTCCGATCTTATTGGACATGTTACACATGTAACAAATATTTTACTTTTTGGATAGCACCCCACAATCCCACCAAATGTTCAAAAAACGCATTTATGAAGGTATGACCTTGAAATTTAGTTTGGTCACTTTATTGCCAATTGTATGTCCAAAAGGTTTCAATAAGGTCGAAAAAAAACACAGAAGTTGTTTACTACTTAACTTTCTATAGTGCGGGGCTCAGTGAATAAGCGAGATAACTGCTAAAACTACACTAGTTGGCATAAATAATTTGATGATCAAAAAATCGTGTGTTTTTGAGCTTAACTTTTAAATGGCTTTATAATGACTTATTGTTTATTTTTTCCTTTTTATATAGAAACAATACAAACTTAAGAATAAGCAAACATATATTTGTTCGTATAAACTTCAAAAGCTATAATTTAATTAGTAATTTCATGTGTTGGCATAAGTATTTTGACAGGTATGTAATACTAAGAGAACAAATTTAGAACTAAGTAAAACAAGTGGGGAAGGATTATCTTCGGTGTGCCGAAGATTTTTTACTCTTAGGCAATTTCACTCTGCCAAATGCACCACTGAAATTTCATATGGTGTTCAAAAACGTTTTGTCGCGTAACATTTTTATACTATTTTCGAAGAAAATAGTATATTAAGTTTGTGCTGAAGTTTGTAACGCATAGAAGGAAGCGTCTGAGACCCCAAAAGTTACTGCCAGTATGCTAAGAAAAACAAAACAAATTGATCTAGCCATGTCCGTCTGTCTGTCTATATGTATACAAACTAGTCCCTCAGTTTTTGGGCTATCGCGATGCAACTTTGCACAGACACTTATTATTCAAGGGGACAGCACATTGGTCGGAGCCGGCCGGATCGGACCACTATATCTTATAGCTGCCATACACCTCAAAGTCGGTTTTGGCCATAGATCCGATGTTTTCAAAGCAATTGCCTTAAATTTTCTTGTACACTTGAACATCCTTATAACTCTTCAATGGGTGAAATCGCAAATCGATTGAGTCATAAGATATGCGTCATTAAATATTTTGAAAGAACAGGTGCATATGAGCAAACAAACCCAAGCGCAAGAAAGCTTTTGACAGTCTGCTCTTCAAGGGATTTTGTCATCGATCATTAAAACTGCTTGTGGCGTAAGGGATAAAGTGGCGCCCTGGCAAACGAAAGGTTCTGGTTCGATTCCTAGCGGCGACCAATAATTATTTTAATTTTTTCTTATTCTGCTTTTCAAATATAAAATAACTGTAATCAAATTCATTTGCTACCAATGCCTTACAACAAAAACTTTACAACGCGAAAGAAAAGATCAGTATAATCGAGTTTGTCAGCGCATTTCAAAACTGCTTGGTGGCGTAGGTATTAGAGTGCTGGGCTGACAAACGGGAGAGCACGGTTCAAATCCCAGCCGCGACTTATTGCGTTTTATTTTTTTGCTAATTATTTTTTTCAAATATATATCAAATAGCTTGAATTCAATAATTTAAAAGAAAAATTTAAATTCATATGATACCAGTTCTTAGAGCAAAAAAAGAAATGCCACGCGATAAAACGATTTTTTACTACTATGGAAATTTCAGTAGTGCAGTTGGCAGAGTGAAAATTTCCTAAAGGTTCGAAAAGAGTATAAGATCTTCGGCACACCGAAGATAATTTTTTCCCACTTGTTTACACTCTTTTCGAAGAAAATAGTATATTAAGTTTGTGCTGAAGTTTGTAATGCATAGAAGGAAGCGTCGGAGTCCCCCAAAAGTTACTGCTAGTATGCTTCGAATGACAAAACAAAATGATCTAGCCATGTCCGTCTGTCTGTCTGTATGTATGTATGGAAACTAGTCCCTCAGTTTTTGAGCTATCGCGATGCAACTTTGCTCAGACACTTATTATTCAAGAGGACAGCACATTGGTCGGAGCCGGCCGGATCGGACCACTATATCTTATGGCTGCCATACAACTCTAAGTCGGTTTTGTCCACAAATCCGATGTTTTCAAAGCAATTGCTTTTAATTTCCTTGTACACTTGAACATCCTTATAACTCATCAATGGGTTAAATCGCAAATCGGTTGAGTCATAAACAGCGAAGATATGCATCATTAAATATTTTGAAAGAACAGGTGCATATGAGCAAACAAAGTCAAGCGCAAGTAAGCTTTTGACAGTCTGCTCTTCAAGGGATTTTTTCATCGATCAAACGAAAGCAAACGAAAGGTCCCGAGTTCGAGTCTCAGTGGCGACTGGTCATTTATTTTAATTTTATCTTATTCTTCCTTTCAAATATAAAATAACTGTAGTCCAATTCATTTGCTACCAATGTCTTAGAACAAAAACTATACAAATCGAAAAAAACGATCAGATAATCGAGTTTGTCAGCGCATTTCAAAACTGCTTGGTGCTTGCTTCGAAAAGAGTATAGAATCTTCGGCACGTCGAAGATAATCCTTTCCCACTTGTTTTTTGTTTATTCTGAGAATATTTAATTCCTTGCCAGTTGTATGGCAGCTATAAGATATAGTGATTCGATCCGGCCGGCTCCGACTAATGCAATGTCTCTTCGAATAATAAGTGTCTGTGCAAAGTTGCATCGCGATAGATCAAACACTGAGGGACTAGTTTGCGTACATACAGATAGACAGACAGACAGACAGACGGACATGGCTATGGACAAATTGATCTTGTATTGTCATTCTAAGCATACTGGCAGTAACTTCTGGGGGTCTCCGACGCTTCCTTCTATGTGTTACAACCTTCAGCACAAACTGAATATACTATTTTCTTCGAAAAGAGTATAAACAAAGAAATCATGAAGTATTTAGTGAAATGTAGATGTAACCTCCTGAATCCTGTACTGAATCCATTAAATTTTTCTACATTTTTGGAAATATCTCTTTTTAAAGGAAAGTGACCTCAGAAATTGTCTCCTATCTCGTTTTATTTAACGAAACGGTTATTTTGCGTTTCAAAAGAGACCAGACGTTTTCTATAATATTTAAATCTGGACTTTGAGGTGGCCAGTTCAAAGTGGTAATACCAACATCCTTCAAAAAGTTTATGGGGCATGGGGCATTATTATGTTGCAGGATAAATGATTCCCCAATAAGCATATCTTCGGAAGGGAAGGCATTATCATTTGGGGTACTCAAATATTGAGTTTGGTTCATCGAGCCGGCAATAGGAACCAAGTCACGTTATACGCAACACATCCCTAGAACATGAGGCTCTGTCACCATGGCTCATTTTTTGACAAACAGGTTATTTTTTTTGCTTAACTACCTCCGTCAATCTTACAAAAAATTTGTTTTTTTGATGAGTTATACTCAAAGGAGTTTTCATCTGTCTATAGAACGCTTCTCTAAAAATCGTTTGGCTTGTGCAGATGTTACTTTGCGAAAGCGAGTCTTTTAAGC
This sequence comes from Drosophila flavopinicola, assembly GCA_035042425.1. NCBI lineage: Eukaryota > Metazoa > Arthropoda > Insecta > Diptera > Drosophilidae > Drosophila > Drosophila flavopinicola. The sequence goes on along the minus strand of JAWNLL010000207.1, from coordinate 43,246 downwards.
TTATATGTCTTTGATATGAACGAGTTTGATCTAGTTCTCGTACTGAACAGACTACTTTTTGTTTCCCAAAAATTGTCCCCAAATTTTCCTAAAACAAACAAAGAAAATTGGGAGATAAACGGTCCGGTGCAGAAGGGCATATACGTAATTCGTAAGCCATTGGTCAAGTCGACTCGTAGGCACTTTGTGTCCCACACCCAAATTGTCAAATTGTGTGGCCTCCACGTGGTATCTCCCGGAGTACTAGATCCAGTGTATATCTGGCTATGTACGCTAATTCAAGCGACGAAAAACATATATTGTAATCAATATAATACAATTGCCGTGGCGTTTTCCCCGTTATTTAACGGGGTCGGCCAAATAAATCCATTTTACCCACGGGTACCTTGGTAACTTAAACTACAAAATAAAAAAAAAAATAAAATAAACAAACAAAGAAAATTTTTTTGTTTTATTTTATTTTGTTTCTTGACTGTGTTAATTTATTTCCGTTTCGGCCCCTTAACTTGGGGGACCATAGTTACATGCCGTCCCCTAAGAATAAGTTTAATCAAACAATTCTAAAGAAAAAGCACCTCAAGTCCAAGGCTGCCAACCAAGTGACTGAAGAGGCTCGCGCTGTCACCAGACAAGCCCTTAGCTTGCGTGCTTCGACCCGTAGGCACGCCCTGGACGTAAGGCGTAATATATCTAGTAACGATTCTGAAGCATCTATCTCGAGTCAAATCATCCCGCATGATATGCCTATTTCAAATTCTGCTCCGTCTCGCCAGATCCCGGGCTCTGAACCCAGGAAGAGTCGTTTGTTGCGGACTCAAGGTGTCCAGGATGCTAGTCCTTCCCGTAGCGATAAAGAGTTGTTTGATGTCTCTCATGAGAATAATTATACATTCCTAGCTGGCATCAGCAAATCTGGTGCCAGCACGCCAGCTCTAGACACCTTTTATAAGCTCTGAGTGGTTCAGTCAGGCTGCATCTGACCGTGATCGGCTTACTATCATGAACCGTAACAATTTTAAAGTGCCCTGTTCTCATGTTTCTGGACATGTTGGTGTAGATAACACCTCAGTGAATTCCTCGCTAATTGGCCCTGTCCTGGATCGCTTCAAGTCTGTCTGCCCGGCGGCTAAGCTGGTTACTCATAAGAAGCCCTCATTGTCTACTCGCCCTATTGATGCAGACTCTCCTGGGTCTGCAGACTCAACATACCTCGGTCGCGGTAACAGCTACGCCATATTGGCTGACGATGACGATGACGCCATGGATGTGCAACACCCTGATGTCGCATCTTCAGAGCTGAACCCTATACCTGCCCTTTCCTTAGGTGCCCCTGGATCGGATACTGGATGCCATCCTATCACTGCGATTTTTTCTAATGGCAAGACTCCCCCTGTAGTTGCGGGTCCGGTCCATAAAGTGTCCTCTCAACCATCCCCTAGACGGCCTGTATCTCCGCACTTGACAAATCCAAAGAGTTCTGGCCCGCATCCCCCTCCCTTTCTTCTAAGCGGTATACCAAACTTCAAACGGCTCATTACCCTGATCAGTACTGCTACCATTGACTTCCGTCTGAAGATCACAGGCCAGTCTTCTTGCAGGATAACCTGTTCAGAAGGTGTATCTTATAGAAGTATTCAAAAGCTTTTGACCGAAAATGGAATCCCATTTAGCTCCTTCCAGCTGAAGGAGAACCGTACTTTAAGGGTTGTTGCTAGGGGTCTGCATGCGTCAACCGACATTGAGGATATAAAGGCTGAGCTAAGGGCTCAATGACACAATCCTCGAAATATTTACAACCCACCAGGTGAGAATGGTGTGCACAATCGCAACACGTTCTACAAAGAGCTTGATCCGGCTGCTAATAATACGACGATGTATGACATTAAAGCATAGGCATATCAGGTCGTGAAAATCGAGGCCCCCCGTCCCCCCGATCTGTGGCTCTGAGATGTTTCAGATGTCAGGAGTTTGGTCATTCCAAGAATTTCTGTTCCTTCCCCGCTAAATGTGCCAGGTGCTCGGGTGATCATGAAACACGTGATAAAGACAAGTGTATGGCTACCACTGAAGAACAATACAAGTGCGTCAACTGTGGGTCCAATCACAGCGCGGCTTTCAGACGCTATTCCGCCTATCTGGAGGCGGTTGCAAAGCGCAATGGTAATAACACTGGACGACGTCTACAGCAAAGGAAGTCTGTCACTCCTGTCTCAGTTCGGAATGCTTGGTCGACAACCCAGGTGCCCCCAAAGACCTCTTATCTGCCTGTACCACCCCCGGTGGTGTTAAATTCAAGCCACTGGACTACACCGGGCTATAGTAGGAAGCTTAATGTCCCTGGTTCTAGCATCCCTGGTAATTTGCCCTCGGTTTCCACAATTCAGCCTGCTCAGGACAGACTTCATAGCTTCATTGACGAACTACGTAGTCAGCAGGAAGCTAGTGCTTCAACACAAGCGGCTGCGATTGACAAGCTGCTATCGCGTTTTGACCAGATGATGTCGATAATGACATCTACTTTAGAGATGATGCGGTCCTTTCTGACGAATGGTGCCCATATTTCAACGTCTTTCTATCGCGATGTCTAATTACGGTCTGAACATCATTATTTGGAACGCCAATGGCATCATTGGAAAGACCCTGGAGGTCGAACATCTTCTCCAGGAAAAGGATATTGATATCCTCCTTTATTCAGAAACGCACTTCAACAGCCGCTCCTCCTTCCGTATCCATGGTTATGATGTCCACTGTGCCAATCACCCGTGTGACCGTCTCCGTGGTGGTGCTGCAGTCATCGTTTGACTTTCACCTCAGTGGTACGATTGCTGAGCCTCACCTACAAGCTATTTCTATATCCTTGGTCACCGGTATTGGAAGAGTTTCTTTTGCTGCTGTGTATTGCCCCCCTGGACATCGCCAATGCTGGACTTCTAGAGAGTATCATCGTCTATTTGGCTCTATGGGCAATAATTTCTTTATTGGCGGCGATTGGGGATTCAGGCGCTCGTGTATTAGAGGAGATACTCTGATGTCACTGGTATCAGGCTCCAATCTTCAGATCTTGGCCACCGGCGCACGCACACATTTTCCGAGAAATACCTGTTATCTCCCCACAGCCATTGACTTCGCGGTAAACAAAGGCATTCCCTGCAACCACCTCGCCATTTCAGAGTGTACAGGTCTATCCTCTGATCACATCCCGTTGCTGATTTACTTTTGTGTGGCTAAATCGCCTCGGCTGTTGATCAAGAATATATACACTTTATAAAAATGGCAAAAGTCTATATTTCCCACACTTTAAAAGTTAGTGTCGTCAGGCCTGGAATGTGCTATATTTCTGGTCACCCCCTCTAAAGTTCGGTAGGCAAATTATTGGAGCACATCCCCTCCACCTCCAAACGCTTGCGATGTGCCACTCTGTGTGTCACTTACCAGACCGTATTAACACTTTCCCATGCAGTCTGACTTAAATCACCTTTCATTACTGAAGCTTAAACAATTATACACTTTTCGAAGAAAATGCATAGAAGGAAGTGTCGGAGACACCCAAAAGTTACCTCCAGCATGCTTAGAATGACAAAACAAATTGATCTAGCCATGTCCGTTTGTCTGTCTGTATGTATGGTATCTTGTTTTTGAGCTATCGCGATGAAATTTTGAACACAGACTGTCCCTTTGATTAAAAAATCTCTGTACAAAGTTTTATCGCGATAGATTTGAAAACATGTGACATGGCCAAACCGACTTACAGTTGTATGGAAGCTATAAGATATAGTAATCCGATCTGAACGGCTCCGATTTATATGCTGTCCCTTTGAATAATAAGTATGTGTGCAAAGTTTCATCGCGATAGCTCAAAAACTGAGGAACTAGATATTATATACACAGGCAGATGGCTAGATCAATTTGTTTTCTCATTATAAGTATACTGGAGGTAATTTTTGGGGGTCTCCGACGCTTCCTTTTATGCATTAGTATGCGGTAGTATGCGACTATGAGATACCTTGAACCCAGTTCTATCACGAATTCAAACTTACTTATCAGTGTACATATATAAGAGCACGTCCTTACTGCAAGCAATTTGAAGCTTGCTTCTTCACTGAGCCATAACTTAAAAGTTATAAGAGACAGAGTCCCAAATTCAGTATATATAATCTCAAAATTCATCACACAAAACCTGAACATAACATTTCAATCTATGAAACTATATCTTGCTTGGTCAAATTGAAAGGCAAAACAAGTACGAATTTAGGTTTAAGTGATTTAAGCTGCGGCGCTATTATTTCATTGACCACAACTATCTACCTACCAAATTCAGACCCTCCAGCTCTTATAACTTCGAAGTTTTGGACACAAAACTCTAGTCTGAATCGACATTTTTATACTTCCTCTGATCATTTTTGAACGGAACGAGTTATTAATAAGACAAGAGTGCTCTAGTCGGGAGTGCCCGATTACGAGATACCCTGAACCCAGTCCTTACAATCATTCATACTAATCTAAGCACACACATGCTGCAGTACAAGCAGTGCAAGCGGTTAAGCAGTTAGCTTGCTTTTTCACTGACCCCGCACAATGGAAAGTTAAATCTTTAACAACTTCTGTATTTAATGTCCGATCCTCTGATCATTTTTGAACGGAACGAGTTATAAATAAAACAAGAGTGCTCTAGTCGGGAGTGCCCGACTACAAGATACCCTGAACCCAGTCCTTACAATCATTCATACTAATCTAAACACACACATACTGCAGTACAAGCAGTGCAAGCGGTTGCTTGCTTTTTCACTGACCCCGCACAATGGAAAGTTAAATCTTTAACAACTTCTGTGTTTAATGTCCGATCTTATTATTTTTGGGGCATACAATTGGCAATAAAGTGTGACCAAACCAAATTGCAAGGTCGTACCTTCAAAAATGCGTTTTTTCAAATTTGGGGGAAATTGGGGGGTGGTATCCAAAAAGTGGAAAATTTGTTACATGTGCATGCTATTCGAGATAATACATGCCAAATTTGGGGTCTCTAGCTCTTATGTCGAGTTGTCTCAAAAACACTAGTCTGAAATCTAAATTTATCGATAACTTTTGAACGGAACGAGTTATCGATAAAATGAAATTAAATTGATCTATCCCGGCACTACGAGAACTTATATTCGAAATATGAAGTCTCTACCTTTTGTAGTCTCTGATATCCGCGTTTTCATACAGACAGACAGACATGGCTAGATCGACTCGGCTATTGATGCTGATCAAGAATATATATACTTTATATGGTCGGAGATGCTTCCTTATGCCTGTTACATAGTTTTGCACAAAACCATAATAACCTTTTTACCTATTTTTAATGGGTTCAGGGTATACAAATTTCAATAAGATCAGACAATAAACATAGAAGATGTTTAAGATTAAACTTCCATAGTTTGAAGAAGTGAGCTAACTGCTTAAACTGCTTACACTGCTTTTACTGCTTACAGCACGTATGTGTTTGTTTGTATGTACACTGATAGGTTAGTATGAATGAATATGAGGACTGGGTTCAGGGTACCTCCTAGTCGGGCCCTCCCGACTAGAGCACTCTTATTTGTTTATTTTATAAAACATTAAATATTTCACTTCGTATATTTGTCTTGCATTTTGCTGAATTTTAAAGGTTTTTAAGCAGTTCACAAAACAAATACATTCGGAAAAAACTTTTTCTACTTAATTAGCGTTTTAGATTTGTTTTTCTAATATATTTAAATATAATTGGAAAGCAAGCCCGAATCGCGGAGGCAATACATAAATTAACTGTATACGAAAAGCACTACGTGTTAAGATTACAGTTACAGTACCGAATTGAAGTTCACTGCTATTGTTTGCAGCAGTTGTTGTGTGTATCGTCGAACTGGATGTTACCGCTGCGCTGACTTTCCGCTTGCCCAGTTGAAGTTGTATTTGCGATTGCTCAGCCGACAACGACGCGGCGCAGCGCACACTGGCTATAATAACAACAGTTGATGGGAAAAATATATGGTAAAAGTAGAAGAAGAACAAACGATTCAAGCGAGCAGAGAGCTACCACACTACGCCAAACCACCCCACCTTGTGCATGCATTTCCATTTTCGGTAACGACGGCAGCAGCAGCGGCGTCGACGCAGTTAAAAATCAATACTGCGCCCATGCGTCGACGTTGTCACTTTGCGACGCATGTGAGAGGAAGTGCGACTGAGATGGCCATACTTCTGCAAGTGTGCGTGTGTGGGTCTGCTTTGTTCTGTTGGGCCTTGCTCATGGAGTAATAAAGAAAGAGAAGCGCAATTTAGATCTCGCGCTTTTAACCATAAGTATGCGGCCGCTAAACAAAATATGAAAATATAAAGGTTGTGGCTTTTCTTCTGCGTATGACGTCACAACATATTGCGTTTAGAGTGTGATCGCTGCTAACATTAAATTAAACAATTTTAAAAACCTTTTCTTTTACCAACTATTTTTAATTTATTATACATATGTTTCATGCATAAACGTATGTATGTACATACTTAACGATATAAGCGCTCAAAACAGATTAAGAAGGCCATAGCTGTGCACATGGGCATTGCTATTGTTTACTATATGTACATACATACATATGTAGAAATGTCTTGGTCTCTTTTCGTTCCATGTTAATGCCTATGATATAAGACAGTCAGCGCTTTGTTGTGGCTTGGTATAGGAATTATGTTTGAGTTTGTTTGGTTTTTGCCTACCGAGCTGATCGTCTGAAGACAGAAAAGCTAACTGTAATAAAAGCCCGTAGTGAATACTCTAGTCCAGCTGCGGCGTCATGCGCAGAAGTAAAGTTGTAACCTTCATTTCATAGTTTCATACTTTATTTAACGCATCCTTAGGCATTTCTAACAAAATGTGTGTATTTCGTCCCACAACTCGACTCCAATTTTGCGGGTCTATAGGTATCAACCCATTTGAATTTGCACTACATAAATTTATTAGAAAAAGTTTGTACAAAATCCGCTGCCTGGTTGAAAATTGAAGCTCAGACCATGAAGATGAATACTAGGTTTGTATAACCAAGCAACATCAAACCCGCGTATAGACAGTTGAGTGTTTTCTTTACATATTGTGTTTACGAGCTACAGACAGCCACAGCGAATAAAAGCTCTTGATCAAAATTGCGCTTCTGTCGTATTTACTCTATGCCTACCACCCAAAGCCAACCACCCACCCTCCAACTTTTTTCAGCTTTAAGCAGAGACCGTTGTGTGTGTATGTATGCATTGATAGACGACAGCAGCAGCAAAGGGCTGTGCAGTTACCCCATAAGGCGAATCAGAAACATCCCTCATGAAGGCAATTCCAGAAGCTAAAGCAACCTCAGCAGCCAGAGCAGCTAAAATAACAAAGACGACGCAAGAAAACGTTGCGCGTGGGCAATAATCATGAAATTGTATGCTGCCTTTGACGCTGACGCTGTACCATGCTATTCCTCATGCCCACATGGTTACGCATGCACTGCTCGCACCAACCACCACAAGCACAACCATTACTACCCTTAGAGGACAGCCCGCATACCAAACAACAATAACTGCAACGGCAGCAGTGGGGGGCGGATTCTGTAAGCTCGTTTCACTTGCGCGTGCCATGTAGCCAGTTTGCCACACAATTTGTCAATACTGTTTGGCATAAAAAGGATTAGAACTACGGCTGCCACAGTCGGCGTATTCGTCGGTTTTTCCGTAGACTTAACAAAAATTACATGAAACGTAATTGCCAACAATTTAAATAATATTTATACCACATTTACAATATTGTTAGAAATGCTAATTTTAAAGTATCGAAAAAGTCACATGTGTTTTACACGTGTATGATTTTCGAAAATTTGGCGCCTTTTAAGTTTAAAGTTATGTCAAAAAATCCCTTTACTGAAATCTAAATTTATCGATAGCTTTTGAACGGGTTGAGTTATCGCTAAAAATGAAACAAACATGATCTGACCGGGGACCACGATAACGCTTATTCCAAATATTAGTCTCTAGCTCCAATAGTCTTTGATATACGCTTGATATACTTGGACACAGACAGACTTGGCTAGATCGACTCGGCTTGTGATAAAAATCAAGAATATGTACTAAAGTATATGCTTTCTTATGCCTGTTATGGACATGTCGATTTTAGCTATTTGTGGAACAGGAGGGGTCGTGGCCCCAAAAGTTTGGTAACTCTAACTCTAAAACTATGGTTGATATAGGCTTCCGCGATTCGTAAGGGGCTGGGTGGCTGTCGGTGTTATAGTGAGCGGGGCTGAGAAATCTAGGTCACAATCTATGGAGGAGGTCACTAGCATCATAAATTTCAGATTTGGTGACTCTAGCTTGTATATATTGATATGATATGGTGACTTTAGCTCTAAAACTGCGGGAGATATAAGCATTTCCAATTATTTTGGGATGGGGGATTGGTGGGCGTTCTATTGGGCGTGGCCGGGAAACAGAAAACAATTTTTTGAGGAGGTGACCAGCTAAGTTAATAACTAGCTTTAAAAAAGTGGGAAATATTCACGTTTATCGATTTAAAGTGTATTGACATGTTATCCCTGTGGGCATGGCACAAACTTGATCTAAAGGATATAAAAAGTTTGAAGCGCATCAAATCACAATGCGCGCTTACGTATGTTAGCTGTGTGAAGCGACAACCATTTGCTTCGCGCCTGTTGTAAGGCCCAAAGTAGCAAGCTACACACGGTTTATGAGTTGTGTGAGTTTTTTGCGACCGCTTTGAGTTGTTTTAAAGAAACCATGTTTCTTACGCTGTGACGTCACATTTAACAATGTGTTTGCGCGTCACCTTAGTATCTCAATCGTGGTTGGCAGCCGACGAATTAGAATTACCAATGCATGCAATTCTTGTTCACGCAAACATCAGCATCTCATTTATAACTGCACACCGCTGATTTTTATGTGTGTATATATTATTTTTAAATGTTCCCAGTACGGGCATGCATTTCCAAATATAATGCATCGAAATGTACAAAATTGTTCATGTTAATAAAAAGTGCAGACATTAGAAAGAAACAAGTAAGAGTGCTCTAGTCGGGAGTGCCCGACTAGGAGATACCCTGAACCCAGTCCTTACATTCATACTAATCTATCAGTGTGTATACATACATGTAATCAAATGTAAAACCTTTAATAACTTCTGTGTTTATTGTCCGATCTTTCCAAAAATTTTATTACATAACATTGGCTATAACATGTGTGACCAAAAAGTAATATATTTGTAATATGTGTATGATATTCGAGCTCTTATAAATTTCAAGTTATGGCCAAAGAACACTGGACCGAAGTCGAAATTTATCGATAACTTTTGAATGGGACGAGTTATCGATAAAATGAAATAAACTTGTACTGTCGGACATGGCTAGATCGACTCGGCTATTGATACTGATCAAGAATATATATACTTTTGCAAAAAACCATAATACCCTTTTGACCCATTTTTAATGGGTTCAGGGTATAATAAAGCGGAAACGGAAAGAAAGACTTTGAAATACTTGTATGTATGTCTGTACATATTAATATCCTTGTTAATATTGTTTCATTAAAGCCCATAAGTACTATAGTACTATTAATCTTTTGCCGTAGCAATAGCAACCAGCTAAGTATTTAATAATTTGTATCAGTTTTTTCATTATTGTCTTCAAAAATCATGTGTAAATGCATCACAGGTGACGTTCCAGTTGAATGACAACACAATTATTATTATTATGTAACATAAATATAATAGTTTATTCTGCAGAAGTTGACTAAGAAGGATGGCTTTGTTTTCGAATTAAATTAAAACAAATTAGTGGGAAGAATTATCTTCGGCATGCCTAAGATTTTATACTCTTCTCGAACCTTTAGGTAATTTTAACCTGTGTCATTACGTTTGCGTACCACATCACTCTACCACTTTAACCACCGAATCGTTCGCGCGCAAATCAGCCAGTGCTCTCTTTAGGGTTTAGTAGTAAAGCAGACTTCTCTCAGAGAGGTTGTGTGAGCTCCGTTCGTATGTTTGCAAAAATATTGCGCGAACAATAGAAACACAAAGAAATGTGTCTCTCGTTGCTCTCGCGGTTTTTAAGAACTGCCCAGTGCCAGTTATGTTTGTTTTTCAAATTTTGACTAAGCCGAACGAAACCAAAATATTTTTGGTCACTGCGCTACACTAATTGCCTGCAAATTAGTTCTGTTGTTTGGCCTCATGCTCACTCCCTATTTCTAGCTAGTAGCATATTAACAGCAGCATATGAAATGGTCTTGCTCGCTCTCACGCACACACACACACTCGTTAGCGGTATTTCCTTTTGTGCTCACCTACAACGGTTGTTGTCGCTACATAGTATAATTGTGCCACGGTCGCTACCTAGTATAAATGTACCTCGGTCGCAACCTTGTATAATTATACTCTTCGAAGAAAATAGTATATTAAGTTTGTCCTGAAGTTTGTAACGCATAGAAGGAAGCGTCGGAGACCCCTAAAAGTTACTGCCAGTATGCTTAGAATGACAATACAAATTGATCTAGCCATGTCCGTCTGTCTGTCTGTATGTATGCAAACATTGGTCTGAGCCGGCCGGATCGGACCACTATATCTTATAGCTGCCATACAACTCGAAGTCGGTTTTGGCCATATATCCCATGTATTTGAATCTATCGCGATGAAACTTTGCACTGATACTTATTATTCAAAGAGACATCACATTGGTTGGAGCCGGCCGGATCGGATCAGTATATCTTATAACTGGCAATGAATTAAATATTCTTATAACAAAAAAAAAAAAAATGTTACGCGACAAAACGATTTTGTACAGCATATGAAATTTCAGTGGTGCAGTTGGCAGAGTGAAAATTGCCAATAGGTTCGAAAAGAGTACAAAATCTTCGGCACGCCGAAGATAATCCTTCCCCACTGGTTTTACAATGGTCTCGCTCTTGTTTTATTGTGTTTATAAGTGTACCGCCCAGAAACTATTCTAATTACGTAATGCATATACACACGCACAGAAGTATTGGCACAGCAAGCACTTCTGACTTTGCTGCTTTGGTGCGATGTTTATACTCTTTTCGAAGAAAATAGTATATTAAGTTTGTGCTGAAGCTTGTAACGCATAGAAGGAAGCGTCTAAGACCCCCAAAAGTTACTGCCAGTATGCTTAGAAAGACAATACAAATTGATCTAGCCATGTCCGTCTGTCTGTCTGTCTGTATGTATGCAAACTAGTCCCTCAGTTTTTGAGCTATCGCGATGCAACTTTGCACAGACACTTATTATTCAAGAGGACAGCACATTGGTCGGAGCCGGCCGGATCGGACCACTATATCTTATAGCTGCCATACAACTCTAAGTCGGTTTTGGCCATAAATCCGATATTTTCCAAGCAATTGCCTGAAATTTCCTTGTACACTTGAACATCCTTATAACTCATCAATGGGTAAAATCGCAAATCGATTGAGTCATAAACAGCGAAGATATGCGTCATTAAATATTTTGAAAAAACAGGTGCATATGAGCAACCAAACCCAAGCGCAAGTAAGCTTTTGACAGTCTGCTCTTCAAGGGATTTTGTCATCGATCAACAAAACGGTTTGTGGCGTAAGGCGTAAAGAGCCGCGCTAACGAACGCAAGTTTCGCAAGTTCGAGTCTCGGCGGCGACTGATTATTAATTTAATACTTTTTTCTTTTTCTTCCTTTCAAATATATAACTGTTATCAAATTAATTTGCTTTCAATGGCTTAGAACAAAAACAATGCCACGCGAAAAAACAAATGCTGACAACCGCTAGTTGCGGGTTGCAGGAAAACAAAACAAGTAAGCTTTTGATAGTCTGCTCTTCAAGCGATTTTGTCATCGATCATCAAAACTGCTTGTGGCGTAAGGGATAAAGTGGTGCCCTGTCAAACGAAAAGTACAGGGTTCGATCCCTAGCGGCGACCAATAATTTTTTTCATTTTTCTTATTCTTCCTTTTATATATAAAACAACTGTAATCAAATTCATTTGCTACCAATATCTTAGAACAAAATCTGTACAGCGCGAAAAAAAAACGATCAGATAATTGAGTTTGTCAGTTTCCCAGCCGCGACATATTGCTTTTTATTTTTTTCAAATATATATCAAATAGCTTGAATTCAATAAATAAAAAAAAAAAAAATTCCAATTCATATGATACCAATTCTTAGAGCAAAAAATAAATGACACGCGATAAAACGATTTTTTACTACTATTGAAATTTCAGTGGTGCAGTTGGCAGAGTGAAAATTGCCTATAGGTTCGAAAAGAGCATAAAATCTTCGGCACGCCGAAGATAATCCTTCCCACTTGTTTTGTGATAATATATGTATCTAAAGCATTTTTTCCATGTAACATGTTTATGTACTAGAAAAAAAAACTTTTGGTTTTAAAAAACCTTTTTTTATATTTTTAATAACTAAGAAATTACAGTTTTTCGCTGCATATAAGTATTGGCATACTTACTTTAAAACATAAAAAAAGTGGCAAAATTATGCATATTTAATATTTTGTTGTCAAACCCTTTTGGTCTATGACCTCTTGCAAGCATCTTGGCATAGAATAGACCAATTTCCGGGTAACGTCAATCCCAAATTTTTGACATTCTTCTAATAAAGGCGTTTTCAACTTCGATTTGGTCGAAAAGGCCTGTTCTTTGAACCTTTTGGCGAGTTCTTCCCACAACTGCTCAATGGGATTTAGGTCTGGTGATTGTGGTGGATGTGGCAAGACGTGCGCAAGCCATATTTTCACATCATGCGCCGTATTCTTCGGATCATTGTCGTGCTGAAACGTGAACTTGCTTTATAGTTTTAGCATTTCGGATCTCTTTTTAAGACTTTGATGGCGTCTATAAAGACCAACTCGCATATGCCAGCAGCTGACATGTACCCCCACACCATTAGTCTACCGCCGCCGTGTTTCTTTGTTGGTGCATGGTTTTGCTTTTGAAAAGCCGTGTTTGGTTTATGACATACAGTAACCCTATCATCAGACCGTCAAATATTAAATTTGATCTCATCTGAGAAAAGCACCTTATCCCAAAATGAGGTGGCCTAGCCTTTGTAAACTTTTATATACTCCAAACGCTTCTTCTGGCTGTTTGGAGATACCATTGGTTTCCGCTTTGCAACACGTGCAGTGAAATTCGCCATGTTGCAGTGTTCGTGTTATGGTCATTGGGTGCACGTCTTTTCCAATCTCTTCATTAACCTCTGCAGCAATCTGTGTGGACGGTATCTTCGTGTCCTTCTTCACTTTTCGCACGATTTAAGCATAATCCCGGTCGCTTAATATCGGTAAACGGCTTGTGCGCTTTGAGCTCTCGACGCTTGACGCTCCTTTAAAGCGATTAATGATGCTTCTAATTGTAAAACGCCTTCTTTCTATTATTTCACCAATCTCAGCATGTCATTGGCCTTTATTATGCAGATATAAGATGATATTCCTTTACGATTCGGTCGTTTCTTTTTGTTTTGGTGCCAATTCAATATAAAATCAACAAAATTAGTTGTTTTCGGCAAAGAAACGCTTTTTTTCGCTGATAGCACATTTTTTGGAATAACTGTTGATTGTCATAACTGTTTTCGACATGAAAACCACTAGATTTGTAAAATCCGATGTATAAATCAATTAAAAAAGTAAGTGTGCCAATACTTTGTGCAGCAAAACACTGTAATTTTTTAGTTATAAAAAAATAAATAAATTATTACAAGTGGGAAAGGATTATCTTCGGCGTGCCGAAGATTCTCTACTCTTTTCGAACCTTTAGGCAATTTTCACTCTGCCAACTGCACCACTGAAATTTCAAAAGTAGTAAAAAATCGTTTTATCGCGTGGCATTTATTTTGTTGCTCTAAGAATTGGTATCATATGAATTTAAATTTTTCTTTTAAATTATTGAATTCAAGGATGAAAGGATTATCTTCGGCGTGCCGAAGATTTTATACTCTTTTCGAACCTTAAGACAATTTTCACTCTGCTAACTGCAGCACTTTCATCTGTAAAAATTTATATCATATGAAATCAATTTGAATTGAAATATTAAATTTATTTCCAGTTGTATGGCAGCTTTAAGATATAGTGATCCGATCCGGCAGGCTCCGATCAATGTGATGTATGTTTAAATAATATGTATCTGTGCAAAGTTTCATCGCGATAGCTTTGAAAACATGGGATTTATGGCCAAAACCGACTTCCAGTTGTATGGCAGCTATAAGATATAGTGGTCCGATCCGTCGGTTCCAACCAATGTGCTGTCCTTTAAAAAATAAGTCTCTGTGCAAAGTTTTATAACGATAGCTCAAAAACTGAGAGACTAGTTTGCATACATACAGACAGACAGACGGACATAGCAAGATCAATTTGTTTTGTCATTCTAAGCATACTGGCAGTAACTTTTGTGGGTCTCCGACTCTTCCATCTATGCGTTACAAACTTCAGCACAAACTTAATGTACTATTTTCTTCGAAAAGAGTATAATCAATAAGTCGCGGGACTTGAACCATGTTCTCCCGTTTGTCAGCGAAGCACTCTAATACTTACGCCACCAAGCAGTTTTGAAATGCGATGACAAACTCGATTATACTGATCGTCTTTTCGCGTTGTATAGTTTTTGTTCTAATACATTAGCAATTGAATTTGATTATAGTTGTTTAATATTTGAAAAGAAGAATAAAAACAAGAAAGAGTGCTCTAGTCGGAAGTGCCCGACTATGAGATACCCTGAACCAAGTCCTTATAATTATTCATACTAATCTAAGCACACACATGCTGCAGTTCAAGCAGTACAAGCAGTGCAAGCGGTTTAAGCAGTTAGCTTGCTTTACACGGAGCCCCACACAATGGAAAGTTTAATCTTAAACAACTTCTGTGTTTACTGTCCGATCTTTCTGAAATTTTTAGGACATAATATTGGCTAAAAAATGAGTGACCGAACCAAATTCCAAGGTCATACCTTCAATAATGCGATTTATGAATTTTTGGGGGGTGGTATGCAAAAAGTGAAATATTTGTTACATGTGTATGCTATTCGAGATTATACATGTCAAATTTGGGGCCTCTAGTTTTGATAACTTGAAAGTTATAGCCCAAAAACGCTAGTCTGAAATCGAAATTTATCGATAACTTTTGAATGGGTTCATAATCGACTCGGCTGTTGATACTGATCAAGAATATATATACTTTATATGGTCGGAGAGGCTTCCTTATTCCTGTTACATACTTTTGCACAACTTCATTATACCATTTTTACACATTTTTAATGGGTTCAGGGTAAAAAAAGTTAAAATAAATTACCAGTCGCCGCTGAGACTCGTACCCGCGACCTTTCGTTTGCCAGTGCGTCACTTTACCCCTTACGCCACAAGCCGTTTTGATGTTTGATGGCAAAATCGCTTGAAGAGCAAACTGTCAAAAGCTTTCTTGTTTTGTTTTCCTGCAACCTGCAACTCGCGTTTGTAAGCGCAGAACTCTACTGCTTACACCAAGCAGTTTTAAAAATCGCTGACAAACTCGATTATACTGATTGTTTGTTTTTTCGCGTGGCATTGTTTTTGTTCTAAGACATTGGAAGCAAATTAATTTGATTACAGTTGTTTTATATTTGAAAGGAAAATAAGAAAAAAATTAAAATAAATGATCAGTCGCCGCTGAGATTCGCACCAGCGACCTTTCGTTTGTCATGGCGTCACTTTACCCCTTACGCCACAAACCGTTTCGATAATCGATGACAAACTCGCTCAAAGAGCAGTCTGTTAAATACTTACTTGCACTTGGCTTTGTTTGCTCGTATGCACCTGTTCTTTCAAAATATTTAAT
The DNA here is from genome assembly GCA_035042425.1 of Drosophila flavopinicola. NCBI lineage: Eukaryota > Metazoa > Arthropoda > Insecta > Diptera > Drosophilidae > Drosophila > Drosophila flavopinicola. The sequence goes on along the minus strand of JAWNLL010000207.1, from coordinate 27,399 downwards.
GACGCATACCTTCGCTATTTATGACCCAATCGTTTTAAAATTTTAAGCATTGATGAGCTATAAGGATGTTCAAGTGTACAAGGGAATTGAAGGCAATAGCTTTAAAATCATCGGATTTATGACCACAACCGACATATAGTTCTATGGCAGGTATAAGATATAGTGGTCCGGTCCGGCTGGTTCCGACTAATGTGTTGTACATTTGAATAATAAGTATATGTGCAATGTTTTATCGCGGTAGCTCAAAAACTGTGGATCTAGTTTCCATACGTACAGACAGACAGACGGACATGGCTAAATCAATTTGTTTTGTCATTCTAAGCATACTAGCAGTAACTTTTGGAGGCATCCGACGCTTCCTTCTATGCGTTACACACTTCAGCACACACTTAATATACTATTTTCTTCGAAAAGAGTATAAACATCGCAACAAAGCAGCAAAGTCAGAAGTGCTTGCTGTGCGTGTGTGTATGTATGTGTTCATGTCTCCTGTGTCAGCGCGCTCTCCACAAATACCCACATTTACTCGTGCAGCACATTACAAATAACACGAGTCTGCAAATGTTTAATTCATCGCGCGATCTGGTTTCTGAAAGGCCTGATTTTTAATACCGAAGGTATAAAAGTATAGTGGTTTTGTGCAATGTATATTCTTTGCTATTCTGCTTCAGACAGTGTTAAGATTTTTGTGCCACACCACCTGAAGGCTGGCAAAGCTATATACATATATGTATAACATGTCAATATACAACGAACGCTCGATAACTCTCTAAAGCGCGAACGCTCCAAAACATGAACAATTTTTAAACCCTGAACCCATTAAAAATGGACAAAAATGGTATAATGAAGTTGGGCAAAAGTATTTAGCAGGCATCATCAGTATCAACAACCGAGTCGATCTAGCCGTATCCGTCTGTCTGTACGTCCGTCTGTATGAACATGCGGATATCAGAGACTATAAGAGCTTAATATGTGGAATATAAGTTCTCGTAGTCCCGGGACAGATCAAGTTTATTTCATTTTATCGATAAGTCGACCCGTTCAAAAGTTATCGATAAACTTCGTTTCAGACCAGCGTTTTTGGGCCATAACTTAAAAGTTTTAATAGTTAGAGGCCCAAAATTTGGCATGTATAATCTTGAATATCATACACATGTAACAAACATTTTTATTTTTACTGCCAATTGTATGCCCAAAAATTTCATTAAGATCGGAAAATAAACGCAGAAGTTATTTAAGATTTAACTTTCCATCGTGTGGGGCTCAGTGAAAATGCAAGCTAACTGCTTAAACCGCTTGCACTGCAGCATGTGTGTGTTTTTATGTATACACACTGATAGATTAGTAAGAATAAATGGAAGGACTAGGTTCAGGGTATCTCCTAGTCGGGCACTCTCGACTAGAGCACTCTTACCTATTTGTTCTAAGAATTGGTATCATTTTCATTTAAATTTTCCAAATACAAGCTTTTAAATATTTGAAAATATAATTAGAAAACAAGTAGGAGTGCTCTAGTCGGGAGTGCCCGACTAGAGTACCCTGAAGTCCTAGATCATTCATACTAATCTAAACCACACTGCTGCAGTACAAGCAGTGCAAGCGGTTTAAGCATCTTGCTTTTTCACTGAACCCCACACATTGGAAAGATATATCTTCAATAACTTCTCTGTTTATTGTCCGATCTTATTTTTAGGACATAGCATTAACTATAAAGTGTGTGTCCAAACCAAATTGCACGGTCGTACCTTCAAAAATACGTTTTTTGAACTTTTGGGGGATTGGGGGGTGATATTGAAATGTTTGTTACATGGGTATGCTATTCGAGATTATACATGCCAAATTAAGGGCCTCTAGCTCTTATAACTTTTAAGTTATGGCCCAAAAACGCTAGTCTGAAATCAAAATTTATCGATTACTTTTGAACGGGATAAGTTATCGGTCAAATGAAATAAACTTGATCTGTCCCGGCACTACGAGAACTTATATGCCAAATATGAAGTCTCTAGCTCTTGTAGTCTCTGATATCCGTGTGTTCATACAGACAGACGGACAGACGGTCAGACGGACATGGCTAGATCGACTCGGCTGTTGATACTGACCAAGAATATATGTACTTTATATGGTCGGAGATGCTTCCTTATGCCTGTTACATACTTTTGCACAAAACCATTATACCATTTTTACCCACTTTTAATGGGTTCAGGGTATAAAAAGTGAAAGCCGTCGCGACCGGGAGTTGATCCCCGTCCTCCCGTTTGTCAGCGCGTCACTTTACCACTTACGCCACCAAACGGTTTTTGAAATCGCTTGAAGAGCAGACTGTTAAGAACTTACATGCGCTTGGCTTTGTTTGCTCGTATGCAACTGCTCTTTCTCAATATTTAATGACGCATATCTTCACTATTTACAACTCAATCGCTTTGCAATTTTAAACATTGATGAGTGATATGGATGTTCAAGTGTACAATTGAAGGCAATAGCTTTGAAAGCATCGAATTTGTGGCCAAAACCGATTTCAAGTTGTATGGCAGCTATAAGATATCCGATCCGGCGGGCTCCGACCAATGTGCTGTCCCTTTGAATAAAAAGTATCTGTGCAACGTTTTAGCGTGATAGCTCAAAAAACATGGTATGGCCAAAACCGAATTCGAGTTGTATGGCAGCTATAAGATATAGTGGTCGGATCCGGCTGGTGCCGACCAATGTTCTGTACATTTGAATAATAAGTGTCTGTGCAAAGTTGCATCGCGATAGCTCAAAAACTGATAGATAGATAGACAGACAGACGGACATGGCTAGATCAAATTGTTTTGTCATTCTAAGGATACTGGAGGTAACTTTTTGGGGTCTCCGACGCTTCCTTCTATGCATTAAAAACTTCAGCACAAGATTAATATACTATTTCCTTCGAAAAAGAGTATAGCAAGAATGGTGAAATCTGATGTAATAGGGGACGTGGTCGGGAAATTCAGGTCGCAGTATAAATTCCAAGTTGGGTGACTCTAGTTTAAAAATTGGGAAAATATATGGCCGCGGATTCCATGATGTGGAACGTGACCATCGTACGCCATTAAAGATGAATAAATATCAAAGTAACAAATATTTTGTTCTACCTTTTACATTAACGTATAGCGCTTATAAAAATTTAGAAGTAAGCGAAATCGGTCAAAAATTATTGATGCGACATATTTTAAAATGTTATAGAAGAATATTTATATTATACGTTTTATTTGCAAAGACTATTACATTTCGATGCGTGACATTGCGAATGTGAGATTTATTTCCATCGGACAATGATTCATATGTTTTCAGTTCTTAGATTGATATACGATATTAAAACAAGTGGGGAACGATTATCTTCGGCGTGGCGAAGATTTTATACTCTTTTCGAACCTCTAGCCAATTTTCACTCTGACAACTGCACCACTGAAATTTCATATGCTGTACAAAATCGCTTTGTCGCGTAACATTTTATTTTGTTTGTTCTAAGAATATTTAATTCATTGCCAGTTGTATGACAGCTATTAGATATAGTGACCGACAATTGTGCTGTCCCGTTGAATAATAAGTGTCTGTGCACAGTTTTATCGCGATAGCTCAAAAACTGAGGGACTAGTTTGCATACATACAGACAGACGGACATGGCTATAACGACTCCGCTGTTGAGACTGATTAATAATATATATACTTTATATGGTCGGAGATGCTTCCTTATGCCTGTTACAAACATTTGCAAACTTCATTATACCCATATCATACACATTTCTGGATACCGTGCCCCAATCTCCCCAAAAGTGAAAAACACTAATTTTTCAAGGTATAACCTTGCAATTGGGTTTGATGACCCACTTTATAGCCAATGTTATGTTCTTAAAATTTCACAATGGTCGGGCACTATTTATACTCTGATACCGAAGGTACTCATAGTATATTGGTTTTGTCGGATGTCCGTCAGGCCGTCCGTCTGTCTGTCTGGATGAACGCACGTATTTCCGAAACGATATTAGACTCTTGAAATCTTTTGTGTTATGCTATAATCTGCTTCAGATTAAGTTTATTTCAAATTTATGCCACGCCCACTGGGAGGCTGGCAAATCGATAACTTGTCGATACACCTCAAATCACAAATCGATTAAACGTGAATATCTCCCACAATTTTAAAGCAAGAATAATCAAATTTAATAGGCATATTGATGGTGACCTCCCGAAAAAATTGGATGCCAGCCTCCCCTCCAAAATTAATTTGAGATGCTTATATCTCCCGCAGTTTTAGAGCTAAGGTCACCAATTTTGGGGCCACACCCCCTCCCGCCCCCAAAAATAGCGAAAGTTTATATCTTCCACAATTTTAGAGCTAGAGTCACAAAAATTGGAAGATAGACTTCTTGTCACCCCCTCTAAAGATCGTAAACAATTTTTGGGCCACGCCCCCTCCCGACCCCAAAAATCGCGAAAGTTTATATCTTCCACAGTTTTAGAGCTAAAATTACCAAATTTGGAAAATAGACTTCTGGTCACCCCTTCTTAAGATCGATCACGCCCGTCCAGGCCCCAAAAACTTGGAAGGCCGATTTCGGGTCACCCATACACCAGCAAATATGTTCTGTTCACTTGCTTTCAGCTGTTCTTAAAATGGTATCAGAGTATTACGCACTCGGCTCCGCCCGACTGCAATATTATTATTTGTTTCAAATATATATCAAATAGCTTGAATTCAATAATTTAAAAGAAAAATTTAAATTCATATGATACCAATTATTAGAGCAACAAAATAAATGCCACGCGATAAAACGATTTTTTACTACTATTGAAATTTCAGTGGTGCAGTTCGCAGAGTGAAAATTGCATAAAAGTTCGAAAAGAGTATAAAATCTTCGGCACGCCGAAGATAATCCTTTCCCACTTGTTTTAAGTTATTTAAGATTTACCTTTACATAGTGTTGGTTCTTGCGAAGAAGTTAGCCTGCTTAAACTGCTTGCAGTATGCGTGTGTATAGATGTGCATTGATTGGTAAGTATGAATTGATGCAAGGATTGGGTTCATGGTATCTCCTATTCGGGCACTCCCGACTAGAGCACTCTTGTGTTTTTTTTATACCCTTAACCCATTAAAAATGAGTAAAAAGGGTATAATGAAGTTGTGCAAAAGTATGTAACAGGCATAAGGAAGCATCTCCGACCATATAAAGTATATATATTCTTGATCAGTATCAACAGTCGAGTCGATTTAGCCTTGTGCGTCTGTCTGTAGGAACACACGGATATCAGAGACTACAAGAGCTAGAGACTTCATATTTGGAATATAAGTTCTCCCAATCCCGGGACAGATCAAGTTTATTTCATTTTATCGATAACTCATACCGTTTAAGAGTTATCAATCAATTTCGATTTCAGACTAGTTTTTGGGCCCCCAAAAGTAAAAAAAACGCATTTTTGAAGGCAAGACATTGCAATTTGGTTTGGTCACACATATTATTGACAATTGTTTGCCCCAAATTTCAATATGATCGGACAATAAACACAGAAGTTATTTAAGATTTAACTTACAATTGTGTGGGGCTTAGCGAAAAAGCAAGCTAGCTGCTTAAACCGATTGCACTGCTTGTACTGCTTGAACTGCAGCATCTGTGTGTTTAGATTAGTATGAATGATTGTAAGGACTGGGTTCAGGGTATCTCGTTGTCGGGCACTCCCGACTAGAGCACTCTTACTTGTTAATATTAAATTCAAGCAATTTTATATTCAACAAAAGACTCCACGCAAATGAAAGGGAAAACTACAGAAACCAACAGAAACACTGCAAATGTGTCTAAATGTAAATTATTATGTGTGTGTTTTGCGCGACGCATTTTGCATATTTTCCTTTACGCTACTTTCGGTCAACCGCATGCAGTGCATATTTGTAAAGAATCATTGCTGTGCTGCGAGAATGAACACATCCCGTTGCTGATTTACTTTTGTGTGTCCGCCTATGTGGTTACCGCCAAACCTAGGCTTCTCCCCCGTGGCTCGAATATAGAGGACTTTGGTACTCGGCTCTCGACACTAGCTATTGCTAACCCTCTCCCTCTTGACACTCCTGCTAACATTGACGCTTTTGCGCAGGATCTGGTTGACAAGATTCACCTTGCTGCTCCTTCTGCTACCGGAACCCCATACGCACCTCCGCCATCTTGGGCATCCTCTAAACCTGAGATTTCGATTTTGGCTAGACGAGGGCATTCTCTGCGTCGCGAGTGGATGAGGACGCGTCATCTGCTGGATCTGGCACGGTGGAAAGCCGCTGTCTCAAATCTTAGGCGTGTGCTTAAGTCTGCTAAGTCGGAGTTCTTTGTAAACAAGCTCAACGCCATCGACCCTGACGAGGAACATGGTTTTGCGTTGTGGAAGTGCACCCGCAGCATCAAGCGACAGCCTCTTCGCAGGCTCCCTCTCAGACGTAATGATGGTACATGGGCTCGTACTGATGACGATATTGCTGAAGTTTTTGCGAATGAACTCGAAGCACGGTTCACTCCTTTTGATTTCGCGACCAGACAAGAGGTAAGAGCCACCGTCTCGAGGATTGGCCTATCCTTCGGCCCCTCTCATTTTGTCCAGCCGGTAACCGAAGATGAGGTTCATTCTCAAATAAAGAGGTTGATTCTCTCTAAGGCACCTGGAATGGATTCTATTGATGGCAAAGTGGCCAAGGCTCTACCCAGCGTAATTGTCTCACAGCTTTGTCGGCTGTGAGACAATTCGCTGGGTAGAGCCTTGGCCACTTTGCCATCAATAGAATCCATTCCAGGTGCCTTAGAGAGAATCAACCTCTTTATTTGAGAATGAACCTCATCTTCGGTACCGAAAAAATGAGAGGGGCCGAGTAGGCCAATCGCGTTGATAACTCTTACCTGCTGTCTGGTCATAAAGGAAGTGAACCGTGCTTCAGCACTAAACATCGATCGTATTTTGTCCCTCTTATCATTGTGCGAGAGGGAGCGAAAGACGTGCCCCAGTTACTTCCCGCAACGCAGATACGTTTCTCGTCGAGTCGATGGCGTTGAGCTTAAAGTCCGACCCGGCGGGCAAGATTTGGACGGCGGAAGCGCGTGCCGAATCAACGAATGACGTCCTCGGCCGCTGTCGCGACACGCGCCTCGTCCGAATCCTTTAGAGGATTGCCGAAGAACGGCAGGTGAATGTTGTCGAATCGCACAAAAATGTGGGAGTATCCGTCAGAAGGGAGGATTACAGCAATGGCTGAGCCGAACGCCAAAGTCTCATATTCGATTTGAGCCCGGCCATAGGCAGACACAAAAGTAAATCAGCAACGCGCAACTTTTGCTCTTTAAAATATGCACACTGCGGTTGACCGAAATTAGCGTAAAAGAAAATATGCAAAATGTCGCGCGCCGCACACCAATTTTACATTTAAATGTTTATTGAACTCTTTAATTTTCGTGAATCTGATGAATTGTAAATTGTAGTATATTAACATCCTAATGGTAAATTGTATCTACGACAACAGTACCCCGAACCAGTCGCTACAATCATTCATACCCCAATCTAAACACACGAATCTTGCAGTTTCAGACGTCATTTAAGCCATAAGCCCAAAATTGGGGTTAAATCTTAAACCCAACTTCTGTGTTTGCCAAATCGATATTGAAATTTGGGCAAAACTTTAATTGTCAATAATATGTGTGACCAAACCAAATTGCAATGTGCACTTCAAAAATGCGTTTTTTGCAGAGACTAGTCTGAAATCGAGAACCAATTGATAACTCTTAAACGGTATTATCGATAAAATGAAATGGGGTCCCGAGATAAATTATATTCAAATATAGAGATGCCTCACGAGCTCTTGCCGAGTCCCATTTGAACGGAGCACGCAAGGCTAAATCGACCGACTGTTGATATTTGATCAAAATTCTGCCTGCCACTTTATGGTCGGAGATATACTTTTGCACAACTTCATTATACCCTTTTTGCTCATTTTGGGTTAAAAAATTTATAAAAAAAACACAAGAATTCGGTGCCCGAAATTTTGCAATCGCTGCATCAATACGCACGCATACAAGCAGTTTAAGCAGGCTAACTTCTTCGCAGAATTAACACTGTAAAGGTAAATCTTAAATAACCCAAAACAAGTGGGAAAGTTGCCGGCGTGCCGGAATTTTATACTCTTTTCGAACTTTTGTAATTTTCTTCTGCAGACTACACTGAAATTTCAATAGTGAAAGTAAAAAATCGTTTTATCGCGTGGCGCTATTTTGTTCAAGCTAATTGGTATCATATGAATTTAAATTTTTCTTTTTAAGTATTGAAAGCGATATATATTTGAAACAAATAATATTGCAGTCGAGGCGGAGCCGAGATGCGTACTGCAGAACAGCTGAAAGTGAATAGGGTAATTATGGAGATGACCCGAAATCGGCCTTCCGGGGCTCAAGAAGGGGTGACCAAGTCAAATTTGGTAATTTGCTCTAAACTGTGGAGTACTCTTTCGCGATGAGACGGCCGACACGATGTAGAGAAATTGCCGGAAATTTCTTCCAATTTTTGTGACTCTAAATTGTGGAAGTTATAAACTTTTTTGGGGCGAGAAGAGAGAATGTGGCAAAATTGGTGACCTTAGCAAAACTACGAGTCTCAAATGGCGGGAAAACTGGCATTGTATGCCCACCAAATTATTCTTGCTTTAAAATTATGAAATTATATTTCACATTTAATCGATTTGTGATTTAGGTGTATCGACATTGATTTGCCAGCCTCCCGGTGAATTCAAATTTGAAACCAGAAGCAATCTGAAGCGGAGTACCTAATAACACAAAAATATGTTTTCAGCGTTCATCCGGACAGACGGCCTGACGGACATCCGACAAAACCAACATACTTACCGACATCAGGTATAATGAATTGCCCGACAAATTGTGAAATTTTAAGAACATAACATTGATAAAAATTGGGTCATCAAACAATTGCAGGTTATTACCTTGAAAAGTGGTGTTGCACACAGTATCAGAAATATGGGTATAATGAAGTTTGCGAAATGTTGAAGCGTCTCCGGCCATACCAAAATATATATATTATTAATCAGTCTCCACCCCATCGTGCTCCGTCATAATGTGCCAGCACATGCGAGCTAATCCCTCGGTTTTTGAGTATCACTGATAAAACTGTTGTGCACAGACGCTACATTACCAGCGGGACAGCACATCGCTATATCTAATAGCGTCGCTGAAAACTGGCAATAATTAAATATTCTTAGAACAAACAAAACAAAATCGTACGCGACAAAAACGATTTTGTACAGCATATGGGAAATTGGTGCAGTTGTTTCAAGTGAAATTGGCTAGGTATTCGAAAAAACTGGTTTTAATATCATTATCAATCTAAAAACTGAAAATAGTCATTGTCCGATGGATAGATGCCGCATTTCTGTGTCACGTCGGAAAATGACGAGTCTTTGCAATAAAACGGTATAATAAATATTCTTCTCTTTGTTACAAAATATGTCGCATCAACATTTCGCTACAAATTTTAAAGCTTATACACGTGGAGTAGGGCAAAATATTTGTTACTTTGACTATTCATCTTTAATGGCGTACGATGGTCACGTTCCATTAGGAATCCCTCGGTAATCCCATATTTCCAATTTCGGCAAATTTGCGACAATTTCTGCATCTACGAGACCGCCGTGTATATGATATGTTAATCTTGTGCTGAAAAGTTTTGAAGGAAGTCGGACCCCAAAAGTTACCTCCAGTATCCTTAGAATGACAAAACAATTTGATCTAACCATGTCAAGTCTCACTGTCAGTTTTAGTATCGCGATGCAACTTTGCACAGACACTTATTCAAATGTACAGAACATGATTGTGGCATAGCTACCGTAATGAATTTCAGTTTTTGAGCTATCCTGCCAAAACGTTGCACAGATACACGAGACAGCACATTGGTCAGGCGCCGGATCGAGATGTCTATAGCTGCCATACAACGTCAGTTTTGGCCACAAATTCGACTTTCAAGCTATTGCCAATTAGCTGCACTTGAACATCATATCACTCATCAATTGTTTGCCAACAATTTATTGGTGCAAATAATGTCGCATCGACCATGTGAAGGCAGTTGCATACGGTAAGCATATGGGACTTGATCTACTCTTCAAGCGATTTCAGAAGCAAGATTTGACAAACTTGCCGGAAGTTTGAATCAACTCCCGATGCGGCAACTTTTCTTTTTTATACCACAGACCCATTAAAAAAGTGGGTAAAAATGTTTATAATGGTTTTGTGCAAAAATGTAGAGAGCTCCGATATAAAATACATATTCTTTAGTCAGTATCAACAGCCGAGTCGATCTAGCCATGTCCATGACAAAATCTGTCCGGTCTGTATGAACACACGGATATCAGAGACTACAAGGTAGGACTACATATTTGGCATATAAGTTCTCGGCAATTGCCGGGACAGATCAAAGTTTATTTCATTTGACCGATAACTTACATCCCGTTCAAAAGTAATCGATAAATTTTGATTTCAGACTAGCGTTTTTGGGCCATAACTTAAAAGTTATAAGAGCTAAAATTTATAATTTGGCATGTATAATCTCGAATAGCATACCCATGTAACAAACATTTCAATATCACCCCCAATCCCAAAAGTTCAAAAACGTATTTGAAGGTACGACCGTGCAATTTGAACTGGTTACACACTTTATAGTTAGTAGCATGTCCTAAAATAAGATCGGACAATAAACGGAAAGTTGTGAAGATATGTCTTTCCAATGTGTGGAGTTCAGTGAAAAGCAAGATGCTTAAACCCTTGCACTGCTTGTACACTGCAACGTGTGTGTGTTTAGATTAGTATGAATGATCGTAAGGACTGGGTTCAGGTATCTCCTAGTCGGGCACTCCCATTTGCGACACTCCTACTTGTTTTCTAATTATATTTTCAAATATTTAAAAGCTTGTATTTGGAAAATTTAAATGAAAATGATACCAATTCTTAGAACAAATAGGTAAGAGTGCTCTAGTCGAGAGTGCCCGACTAGGAGATACCCTGAACCTAGTCCTTCCATTTATTCTTACTAATCTATCAGTGTGTATACATAAAAACACACACATGCTGCAGTGCAAGCGGTTTAAGCAGTTAGCTTGCATTTTCACTGAGCCCCACACGATGGAAAGTTAAATCTTAAATAACTTCTGCGTTTATTTTCCGATCTTAATGAAATTTTTGGGCATACAATTGGCAGTAAAAATAAAAATGTTTGTTACATGTGTATGATATTCAAGATTATACATGCCAAATTTTGGGCCTCTAACTATTAAAACTTTTAAGTTATGGCCCAAAAACGCTGGTCTGAAACGAAGTTTATCGATAACTTTTGAACGGGTCGACTTATCGATAAAATGAAATAAACTTGATCTGTCCCGGGACTACGAGAACTTATATTCCACATATTAAGCTCTTATAGTCTCTGATATCCGCATGTTCATACAGACGGACGTACAGACAGACGGATACGGCTAGATCGACTCGGTTGTTGATACTGATGATGCCTGCTAAATACTTTTGCCCAACTTCATTATACCATTTTTGTCCATTTTTAATGGGTTCAGGGTTTAAAAATTGTTCATGTTTTGGAGCGTTCGCGCTTTAGAGAGTTATCGAGCGTTCGTTGTATATTGACATGTTATACATATATGTATATAGCTTTGCCAGCCTTCAGGTGGTGTGGCACAAAAATCTTAACACTGTCTGAAGCAGAATAGCAAAGAATATACATTGCACAAAACCACTATACTTTTATACCTTCGGTATTAAAAATCAGGCCTTTCAGAAACCAGATCGCGCGATGAATTAAACATTTGCAGACTCGTGTTATTTGTAATGTGCTGCACGAGTAAATGTGGGTATTTGTGGAGAGCGCGCTGACACAGGAGACATGAACACATACATACACACACGCACAGCAAGCACTTCTGACTTTGCTGCTTTGTTGCGATGTTTATACTCTTTTCGAAGAAAATAGTATATTAAGTGTGTGCTGAAGTGTGTAACGCATAGAAGGAAGCGTCGGATGCCTCCAAAAGTTACTGCTAGTATGCTTAGAATGACAAAACAAATTGATTTAGCCATGTCCGTCTGTCTGTCTGTACGTATGGAAACTAGATCCACAGTTTTTGAGCTACCGCGATAAAACATTGCACATATACTTATTATTCAAATGTACAACACATTAGTCGGAACCAGCCGGACCGGACCACTATATCTTATACCTGCCATAGAACTATATGTCGGTTGTGGTCATAAATCCGATGATTTTAAAGCTATTGCCTTCAATTCCCTTGTACACTTGAACATCCTTATAGCTCATCAATGCTTAAAATTTTAAAACGAAAAAAAAAAAAAAAAAAAAAAAAAAAAAAATTAAAAAAAAAAAAAAAAAAAAAAAAAACGAGCAAACAAAGCCAAGTGCAAGTAAGTATTTAACAGACTGCTCTTTGAGCGAGTTTGTCATCGATTATCGAAACGGTTTGTGGCGTAAGGGCTAAAGTGACGCCATGACAAACGAAAGGTCGCTGGTGCGAATCTCAGCGGCGACTGATAATTTATTTTAATTTTTTTCTTATTTTCCTTTCAAATATAAAACAACTGTAATCAAAAAAAAATTAATTTGCTTCCAATGTCTTAGAACAAAAAAAAACAATGCCACGCGAAAAAACAAACGCTCAGTATAATCGAGTTTGTCAACGATTTTGGTGTAAGCGGCAAGATGCTGCGCGCAAACGCGAGTTGCAAGGTTGCAGGAAAACAAAACAAGAGAAACTTTTGACGGTTTGCTCTTCAAGCGATTTTGCCATCAAACATAAAACTGAAACTGGCGTAAGTGAAGTGACGCACAACGACGAGAGTCGCGGGAAGTATCAGCGGCGACAATTTATTTTAACTTTTTACCCTGAACCCATTAAAAATGTGTAAAAAATGTATAATGAAGTTGTGCAAAAACTGTAACAGAAATTTTCTCCGACCATATAAAGTAGCAACATATTCTTGATCAGTATCAACAGCCGAGTATGAACCCATTCAAAAGTTATCGATAAGAATTTCGATTTCGAACGCGTTTTTATATTTTCGGAATTATCAAGCTAGAGGCCCCAAATTTGACATGTATAATCTCGAATATGAAAAATACACATGTAACAAATATTTCACTTTTTTGCATGCCGCCCCGAAAATTCAAATCGCATTATTGAGAATAGCAGATTTGGTTCGGTCACTCATTTTTTAGCCAATATTATGTCCTACAAAATTTCAGAAAGATCGGACGAGCTAAACGCAGAAGTTGTTTAAGATTAAACTTTCCATTGTGTGGGGCTTCCGTGTAAAGCAAGCTAACTGCTCAAACCGCTTGCACTGCTTGTACTGCTTGAACTGCAGCATGTGTGTGCTTAGATGAGCCTGAATAATTATAAGGACTTGGTTCAGGGTATCTCATAGTCGGGCACTTCCGACTCGAGCACTCTTTTCTTGTTTTTATTCTTCTTTTCAAATATTAAACAACTATAATCAAATTCAATTGCTAATGTATTAGAACAAAAACTTATACAACGCGAAAAGACGATCGAAGTATAATCCGAGTTTGTCATCGCATTTCAAAACTGCTTGGTGGCGTACGTCTTAGAGGATGCTTCGCTGACAAACGGGAGAACGTGGTTCAAGTCCCGACGACCCGTTGACTGCTACTCTTTTCGAAGAAAATGGTACATTAAGTTTGTGCTGAAGTTTGTAACGACATAGATGGAAGAGTCGGAGACCCCAAAAGTTACTGCCAGTATGCTTAGAATGACAAAACAAATTGATCTTGCTATGTCGCGTCTGTCTGTGCTGTTATGCTACATGCAAACTAGTCTCTCAGTTTTTGAGCTATCGTTATAAAACTTTGCACAGAGACTTATTTTTGAAAGGGACAGTACATTGGTCGGAACCGACGTCGGATCGGATCCTACTGATATCTTATAGCTGCCATACAACTGGAAGTCGGTTTTGGCCATAAATCCCATGTTTTCAAAGCTATCGCGATGAAACTTTGCACAGATACATATTATTTAAACATACATCACATTGATCGGAGCCTGCCGGATCGGATCACTATATCTTAAAGCTGCTGTACAACTGGAAATAAATTTAATATTTCAATTCAAATTGATTTCATATGATATCAAATTTTTACAGATGAAAGTGCTGCAGTTAGCAGAGTGAAAATTGTCTTAAGGTTCGAAAAGAGTATAAAATCTTCGGCACGCCGAAGACCTAATCCTTTCATCCTTGAATTCAATAATTTAAAAGAAAAAATTTAAATTCATATGATACCAATTCTTAGAGCAACAAAATAAATGCCACGCGATAAAACGATTTTTTACTACTTTTGAAAGTTTCGGTGGTGCAGTTGGCAGAGTGAAAATTGCCTAAAGGTTCGAAAAGAGTAGAGAATCTTCGGCACGCCGAAGATAATCCTTTCCCACTTGTAATAATTTATTTATTTTTTTATAACTAAAAAATTACAGTGTTTTGCTGCACAAAGTATTGGCACACTTACTTTTTTAATTGATTTATACATCGGATTTTACAAATCTAGTGGTTTTCATGTCGAAAACAGTTATGACAATCAACAGTTATTCCAAAAAATGTGCTATCAGCGAAAAAAAGCGTTTCTTTGCCGAAAACAACTAATTTTGTTGATTTTATATTGAATTGGCACCAAAACAAAAAGAAACGACCGAATCGTAAAGGAATATCATCTTATATCTGCATAATAAAGGCCAATGACATGCTGAGATTGGTGAAATAATAGAAAGAAGGCGTTTTACAATTAGAAGCATCATTAATCGCTTTAAAGGAGCGTCAAGCGTCGAGAGCTCAAAGCGCACAAGCCGTTTACCGATATTAAGCGACCGGGATTATGCTTAAATCGTGCGAAAAGTGAAGAAGGACACGAAGATACCGTCCACACAGATTGCTGCAGAGGTTAATGAAGAGATTGGAAAAGACGTGCACCCAATGACCATAACACGAACACTGCAACATGGCGAATTTCACTGCACGTGTTGCAAAGCGGAAACCAATGGTATCTCCAAACAGCCAGAAGAAGCGTTTGGAGTATATAAAAGTTTACAAAGGCTAGGCCACCTCATTTTGGGATAAGGTGCTTTTCTCAGATGAGATCAAATTTAATATTTGACGGTCTGATGATAGGGTTACTGTATGTCATAAACCAAACACGGCTTTTCAAAAGCAAAACCATGCACGCAACAAAGAAACACGGCGGCGGTAGACTAATGGTGTGGGGAGTACATGTCAGCTGCTGGCATATGCGAGTTGGTCTTTATAGACGCCATCAAAGTCTTAAAAAGAGATCCGAAATGCTAAAACTATAAAGCAAGTTCACGTTTCAGCACGACAATGATCCGAAGAATACGGCGCATGATGTGAAAATATGGCTTGCGCACGTCTTGCCACATCCACCACAATCACCAGACCTAAATCCCATTGAGCAGTTGTGGGAAGAACTCGCCAAAAGGTTCAAAGAACAGGCCTTTTCGACCAAATCGAAGTTGAAAACGCCTTTATTAGAAGAATGTCAAAAATTTGGGATTGACGTTACCCGGAAATTGGTCTATTCTATGCCAAGATGCTTGCAAGAGGTCATAGACCAAAAGGGTTTGACAACAAAATATTAAATATGCATAATTTTGCCACTTTTTTTATGTTTTAAAGTAAGTATGCCAATACTTATATGCAGCGAAAAACTGTAATTTCTTAGTTATTAAAAATATAAAAAAAGGTTTTTTAAAACCAAAAGTTTTTTTTTCTAGTACATAAACATGTTACATGGAAAAAATGCTTTAGATACATATATTATCACAAAACAAGTGGGAAAGGATTATCTTCGGCGTGCCGAAGATTTTATGCTCTTTTCGAACCTATAGGCAATTTTCACTCTGCCAACTGCACCACTGAAATTTCAATAGTAGTAAAAAATCGTTTTATCGCGTGTCATTTATTTTTTGCTCTAAGAATTGGTATCATATGAATTGGAATTTTTTTTTTTTTTATTTATTGAATTCAAGCTATTTGATATATATTTGAAAAAAATAAAAAGCAATATGTCGCGGCTGGGAAACTGACAAACTCAATTATCTGATCGTTTTTTTTTCGCGCTGTACAGATTTTGTTCTAAGATATTGGTAGCAAATGAATTTGATTACAGTTGTTTTATATATAAAAGGAAGAATAAGAAAAATGAAAAAAATTATTGGTCGCCGCTAGGGATCGAACCCTGTACTTTTCGTTTGACAGGGCACCACTTTATCCCTTACGCCACAAGCAGTTTTGATGATCGATGACAAAATCGCTTGAAGAGCAGACTATCAAAAGCTTACTTGTTTTGTTTTCCTGCAACCCGCAACTAGCGGTTGTCAGCATTTGTTTTTTCGCGTGGCATTGTTTTTGTTCTAAGCCATTGAAAGCAAATTAATTTGATAACAGTTATATATTTGAAAGGAAGAAAAAGAAAAAAGTATTAAATTAATAATCAGTCGCCGCCGAGACTCGAACTTGCGAAACTTGCGTTCGTTAGCGCGGCTCTTTACGCCTTACGCCACAAACCGTTTTGTTGATCGATGACAAAATCCCTTGAAGAGCAGACTGTCAAAAGCTTACTTGCGCTTGGGTTTGGTTGCTCATATGCACCTGTTTTTTCAAAATATTTAATGACGCATATCTTCGCTGTTTATGACTCAATCGATTTGCGATTTTACCCATTGATGAGTTATAAGGATGTTCAAGTGTACAAGGAAATTTCAGGCAATTGCTTGGAAAATATCGGATTTATGGCCAAAACCGACTTAGAGTTGTATGGCAGCTATAAGATATAGTGGTCCGATCCGGCCGGCTCCGACCAATGTGCTGTCCTCTTGAATAATAAGTGTCTGTGCAAAGTTGCATCGCGATAGCTCAAAAACTGAGGGACTAGTTTGCATACATACAGACAGACAGACAGACGGACATGGCTAGATCAATTTGTATTGTCTTTCTAAGCATACTGGCAGTAACTTTTGGGGGTCTTAGACGCTTCCTTCTATGCGTTACAAGCTTCAGCACAAACTTAATATACTATTTTCTTCGAAAAGAGTATAAACATCGCACCAAAGCAGCAAAGTCAGAAGTGCTTGCTGTGCCAATACTTCTGTGCGTGTGTATATGCATTACGTAATTAGAATAGTTTCTGGGCGGTACACTTATAAACACAATAAAACAAGAGCGAGACCATTGTAAAACCAGTGGGGAAGGATTATCTTCGGCGTGCCGAAGATTTTGTACTCTTTTCGAACCTATTGGCAATTTTCACTCTGCCAACTGCACCACTGAAATTTCATATGCTGTACAAAATCGTTTTGTCGCGTAACATTTTTTTTTTTTTGTTATAAGAATATTTAATTCATTGCCAGTTATAAGATATACTGATCCGATCCGGCCGGCTCCAACCAATGTGATGTCTCTTTGAATAATAAGTATCAGTGCAAAGTTTCATCGCGATAGATTCAAATACATGGGATATATGGCCAAAACCGACTTCGAGTTGTATGGCAGCTATAAGATATAGTGGTCCGATCCGGCCGGCTCAGACCAATGTTTGCATACATACAGACAGACAGACGGACATGGCTAGATCAATTTGTATTGTCATTCTAAGCATACTGGCAGTAACTTTTGGGGGTCTCCGACGCTTCCTTCTATGCGTTACAAACTTCAGGACAAACTTAATATACTATTTTCTTCGAAGAGTATAATTATACAAGGTTGCGACCGAGGTACATTTATACTAGGTAGCGACCGTGGCACAATTATACTATGTAGCGACAACAACCGTTGTAGGTGAGCACAAAAGGAAATACCGCTAACGAGTGTGTGTGTGTGCGTGAGAGCGAGCAAGACCATTTCATATGCTGCTGTTAATATGCTACTAGCTAGAAATAGGGAGTGAGCATGAGGCCAAACAACAGAACTAATTTGCAGGCAATTAGTGTAGCGCAGTGACCAAAAATATTTTGGTTTCGTTCGGCTTAGTCAAAATTTGAAAAACAAACATAACTGGCACTGGGCAGTTCTTAAAAACCGCGAGAGCAACGAGAGACACATTTCTTTGTGTTTCTATTGTTCGCGCAATATTTTTGCAAACATACGAACGGAGCTCACACAACCTCTCTGAGAGAAGTCTGCTTTACTACTAAACCCTAAAGAGAGCACTGGCTGATTTGCGCGCGAACGATTCGGTGGTTAAAGTGGTAGAGTGATGTGGTACGCAAACGTAATGACACAGGTTAAAATTACCTAAAGGTTCGAGAAGAGTATAAAATCTTAGGCATGCCGAAGATAATTCTTCCCACTAATTTGTTTTAATTTAATTCGAAAACAAAGCCATCCTTCTTAGTCAACTTCTGCAGAATAAACTATTATATTTATGTTACATAATAATAATAATTGTGTTGTCATTCAACTGGAACGTCACCTGTGATGCATTTACACATGATTTTTGAAGACAATAATGAAAAAACTGATACAAATTATTAAATACTTAGCTGGTTGCTATTGCTACGGCAAAAGATTAATAGTACTATAGTACTTATGGGCTTTAATGAAACAATATTAACAAGGATATTAATATGTACAGACATACATACAAGTATTTCAAAGTCTTTCTTTCCGTTTCCGCTTTATTATACCCTGAACCCATTAAAAATGGGTCAAAAGGGTATTATGGTTTTTTGCAAAAGTATATATATTCTTGATCAGTATCAATAGCCGAGTCGATCTAGCCATGTCCGACAGTACAAGTTTATTTCATTTTATCGATAACTCGTCCCATTCAAAAGTTATCGATAAATTTCGACTTCGGTCCAGTGTTCTTTGGCCATAACTTGAAATTTATAAGAGCTCGAATATCATACACATATTACAAATATATTACTTTTTGGTCACACATGTTATAGCCAATGTTATGTAATAAAATTTTTGGAAAGATCGGACAATAAACACAGAAGTTATTAAAGGTTTTACATTTGATTACATGTATGTATACACACTGATAGATTAGTATGAATGTAAGGACTGGGTTCAGGGTATCTCCTAGTCGGGCACTCCCGACTAGAGCACTCTTACTTGTTTCTTTCTAATGTCTGCACTTTTTATTAACATGAACAATTTTGTACATTTCGATGCATTATATTTGGAAATGCATGCCCGTACTGGGAACATTTAAAAATAATATATACACACATAAAAATCAGCGGTGTGCAGTTATAAATGAGATGCTGATGTTTGCGTGAACAAGAATTGCATGCATTGGTAATTCTAATTCGTCGGCTGCCAACCACGATTGAGATACTAAGGTGACGCGCAAACACATTGTTAAATGTGACGTCACAGCGTAAGAAACATGGTTTCTTTAAAACAACTCAAAGCGGTCGCAAAAAACTCACACAACTCATAAACCGTGTGTAGCTTGCTACTTTGGGCCTTACAACAGGCGCGAAGCAAATGGTTGTCGCTTCACACAGCTAACATACGTAAGCGCGCATTGTGATTTGATGCGCTTCAAACTTTTTATATCCTTTAGATCAAGTTTGTGCCATGCCCACAGGGATAACATGTCAATACACTTTAAATCGATAAACGTGAATATTTCCCACTTTTTTAAAGCTAGTTATTAACTTAGCTGGTCACCTCCTCAAAAAATTGTTTTCTGTTTCCCGGCCACGCCCAATAGAACGCCCACCAATCCCCCATCCCAAAATAATTGGAAATGCTTATATCTCCCGCAGTTTTAGAGCTAAAGTCACCATATCATATCAATATATACAAGCTAGAGTCACCAAATCTGAAATTTATGATGCTAGTGACCTCCTCCATAGATTGTGACCTAGATTTCTCAGCCCCGCTCACTATAACACCGACAGCCACCCAGCCCCTTACGAATCGCGGAAGCCTATATCAACCATAGTTTTAGAGTTAGAGTTACCAAACTTTTGGGGCCACGACCCCTCCTGTTCCACAAATAGCTAAAATCGACATGTCCATAACAGGCATAAGAAAGCATATACTTTAGTACATATTCTTGATTTTTATCACAAGCCGAGTCGATCTAGCCAAGTCTGTCTGTGTCCAAGTATATCAAGCGTATATCAAAGACTATTGGAGCTAGAGACTAATATTTGGAATAAGCGTTATCGTGGTCCCCGGTCAGATCATGTTTGTTTCATTTTTAGCGATAACTCAACCCGTTCAAAAGCTATCGATAAATTTAGATTTCAGTAAAGGGATTTTTTGACATAACTTTAAACTTAAAAGGCGCCAAATTTTCGAAAATCATACACGTGTAAAACACATGTGACTTTTTCGATACTTTAAAATTAGCATTTCTAACAATATTGTAAATGTGGTATAAATATTATTTAAATTGTTGGCAATTACGTTTCATGTAATTTTTGTTAAGTCTACGGAAAAACCGACGAATACGCCGACTGTGGCAGCCGTAGTTCTAATCCTTTTTATGCCAAACAGTATTGACAAATTGTGTGGCAAACTGGCTACATGGCACGCGCAAGTGAAACGAGCTTACAGAATCCGCCCCCCACTGCTGCCGTTGCAGTTATTGTTGTTTGGTATGCGGGCTGTCCTCTAAGGGTAGTAATGGTTGTGCTTGTGGTGGTTGGTGCGAGCAGTGCATGCGTAACCATGTGGGCATGAGGAATAGCATGGTACAGCGTCAGCGTCAAAGGCAGCATACAATTTCATGATTATTGCCCACGCGCAACGTTTTCTTGCGTCGTCTTTGTTATTTTAGCTGCTCTGGCTGCTGAGGTTGCTTTAGCTTCTGGAATTGCCTTCATGAGGGATGTTTCTGATTCGCCTTATGGGGTAACTGCACAGCCCTTTGCTGCTGCTGTCGTCTATCAATGCATACATACACACACAACGGTCTCTGCTTAAAGCTGAAAAAAGTTGGAGGGTGGGTGGTTGGCTTTGGGTGGTAGGCATAGAGTAAATACGACAGAAGCGCAATTTTGATCAAGAGCTTTTATTCGCTGTGGCTGTCTGTAGCTCGTAAACACAATATGTAAAGAAAACACTCAACTGTCTATACGCGGGTTTGATGTTGCTTGGTTATACAAACCTAGTATTCATCTTCATGGTCTGAGCTTCAATTTTCAACCAGGCAGCGGATTTTGTACAAACTTTTTCTAATAAATTTATGTAGTGCAAATTCAAATGGGTTGATACCTATAGACCCGCAAAATTGGAGTCGAGTTGTGGGACGAAATACACACATTTTGTTAGAAATGCCTAAGGATGCGTTAAATAAAGTATGAAACTATGAAATGAAGGTTACAACTTTACTTCTGCGCATGACGCCGCAGCTGGACTAGAGTATTCACTACGGGCTTTTATTACAGTTAGCTTTTCTGTCTTCAGACGATCAGCTCGGTAGGCAAAAACCAAACAAACTCAAACATAATTCCTATACCAAGCCACAACAAAGCGCTGACTGTCTTATATCATAGGCATTAACATGGAACGAAAAGAGACCAAGACATTTCTACATATGTATGTATGTACATATAGTAAACAATAGCAATGCCCATGTGCACAGCTATGGCCTTCTTAATCTGTTTTGAGCGCTTATATCGTTAAGTATGTACATACATACGTTTATGCATGAAACATATGTATAATAAATTAAAAATAGTTGGTAAAAGAAAAGGTTTTTAAAATTGTTTAATTTAATGTTAGCAGCGATCACACTCTAAACGCAATATGTTGTGACGTCATACGCAGAAGAAAAGCCACAACCTTTATATTTTCATATTTTGTTTAGCGGCCGCATACTTATGGTTAAAAGCGCGAGATCTAAATTGCGCTTCTCTTTCTTTATTACTCCATGAGCAAGGCCCAACAGAACAAAGCAGACCCACACACGCACACTTGCAGAAGTATGGCCATCTCAGTCGCACTTCCTCTCACATGCGTCGCAAAGTGACAACGTCGACGCATGGGCGCAGTATTGATTTTTAACTGCGTCGACGCCGCTGCTGCTGCCGTCGTTACCGAAAATGGAAATGCATGCACAAGGTGGGGTGGTTTGGCGTAGTGTGGTAGCTCTCTGCTCGCTTGAATCGTTTGTTCTTCTTCTACTTTTACCATATATTTTTCCCATCAACTGTTGTTATTATAGCCAGTGTGCGCTGCGCCGCGTCGTTGTCGGCTGAGCAATCGCAAATACAACTTCAACTGGGCAAGCGGAAAGTCAGCGCAGCGGTAACATCCAGTTCGACGATACACACAACAACTGCTGCAAACAATAGCAGTGAACTTCAATTCGGTACTGTAACTGTAATCTTAACACGTAGTGCTTTTCGTATACAGTTAATTTATGTATTGCCTCCGCGATTCGGGCTTGCTTTCCAATTATATTTAAATATATTAGAAAAACAAATCTAAAACGCTAATTAAGTAGAAAAAGTTTTTTCCGAATGTATTTGTTTTGTGAACTGCTTAAAAACCTTTAAAATTCAGCAAAATGCAAGACAAATATACGAAGTGAAATATTTAATGTTTTATAAAATAAACAAATAAGAGTGCTCTAGTCGGGAGGGCCCGACTAGGAGGTACCCTGAACCCAGTCCTCATATTCATTCATACTAACCTATCAGTGTACATACAAACAAACACATACGTGCTGTAAGCAGTAAAAGCAGTGTAAGCAGTTTAAGCAGTTAGCTCACTTCTTCAAACTATGGAAGTTTAATCTTAAACATCTTCTATGTTTATTGTCTGATCTTATTGAAATTTGTATACCCTGAACCCATTAAAAATAGGTAAAAAGGTTATTATGGTTTTGTGCAAAACTATGTAACAGGCATAAGGAAGCATCTCCGACCATATAAAGTATATATATTCTTGATCAGCATCAATAGCCGAGTCGATCTAGCCATGTCTGTCTGTCTGTATGAAAACGCGGATATCAGAGACTACAAAAGGTAGAGACTTCATATTTCGAATATAAGTTCTCGTAGTGCCGGGATAGATCAATTTAATTTCATTTTATCGATAACTCGTTCCGTTCAAAAGTTATCGATAAATTTAGATTTCAGACTAGTGTTTTTGAGACAACTCGACATAAGAGCTAGAGACCCCAAATTTGGCATGTATTATCTCGAATAGCATGCACATGTAACAAATTTTCCACTTTTTGGATACCACCCCCCAATTTCCCCCAAATTTGAAAAAACGCATTTTTGAAGGTACGACCTTGCAATTTGGTTTGGTCACACTTTATTGCCAATTGTATGCCCCAAAAATAATAAGATCGGACATTAAACACAGAAGTTGTTAAAGATTTAACTTTCCATTGTGCGGGGTCAGTGAAAAAGCAAGCAACCGCTTGCACTGCTTGTACTGCAGTATGTGTGTGTTTAGATTAGTATGAATGATTGTAAGGACTGGGTTCAGGGTATCTTGTAGTCGGGCACTCCCGACTAGAGCACTCTTGTTTTATTTATAACTCGTTCCGTTCAAAAATGATCAGAGGATCGGACATTAAATACAGAAGTTGTTAAAGATTTAACTTTCCATTGTGCGGGGTCAGTGAAAAAGCAAGCTAACTGCTTAACCGCTTGCACTGCTTGTACTGCAGCATGTGTGTGCTTAGATTAGTATGAATGATTGTAAGGACTGGGTTCAGGGTATCTCGTAATCGGGCACTCCCGACTAGAGCACTCTTGTCTTATTAATAACTCGTTCCGTTCAAAAATGATCAGAGGAAGTATAAAAATGTCGATTCAGACTAGAGTTTTGTGTCCAAAACTTCGAAGTTATAAGAGCTGGAGGGTCTGAATTTGGTAGGTAGATAGTTGTGGTCAATGAAATAATAGCGCCGCAGCTTAAATCACTTAAACCTAAATTCGTACTTGTTTTGCCTTTCAATTTGACCAAGCAAGATATAGTTTCATAGATTGAAATGTTATGTTCAGGTTTTGTGTGATGAATTTTGAGATTATATATACTGAATTTGGGACTCTGTCTCTTATAACTTTTAAGTTATGGCTCAGTGAAGAAGCAAGCTTCAAATTGCTTGCAGTAAGGACGTGCTCTTATATATGTACACTGATAAGTAAGTTTGAATTCGTGATAGAACTGGGTTCAAGGTATCTCATAGTCGCATACTACCGCATACTAATGCATAAAAGGAAGCGTCGGAGACCCCCAAAAATTACCTCCAGTATACTTATAATGAGAAAACAAATTGATCTAGCCATCTGCCTGTGTATATAATATCTAGTTCCTCAGTTTTTGAGCTATCGCGATGAAACTTTGCACACATACTTATTATTCAAAGGGACAGCATATAAATCGGAGCCGTTCAGATCGGATTACTATATCTTATAGCTTCCATACAACTGTAAGTCGGTTTGGCCATGTCACATGTTTTCAAATCTATCGCGATAAAACTTTGTACAGAGATTTTTTAATCAAAGGGACAGTCTGTGTTCAAAATTTCATCGCGATAGCTCAAAAACAAGATACCATACATACAGACAGACAAACGGACATGGCTAGATCAATTTGTTTTGTCATTCTAAGCATGCTGGAGGTAACTTTTGGGTGTCTCCGACACTTCCTTCTATGCATTTTCTTCGAAAAGTGTATAATTGTTTAAGCTTCAGTAATGAAAGGTGATTTAAGTCAGACTGCATGGGAAAGTGTTAATACGGTCTGGTAAGTGACACACAGAGTGGCACATCGCAAGCGTTTGGAGGTGGGAGGGGATGTGCTCCAATAATTTGCCTACCGAACTTTAGAGGGGGTGACCAGAAATATAGCACATTCCAGGCCTGACGACACTAACTTTTAAAGTGTGGGAAATATAGACTTTTGCCATTTTTATAAAGTGTATATATTCTTGATCAACAGCCGAGGCGATTTAGCCACACAAAAAGTAAATCAGCAACGGGATGTGATCAGAGGATAGACCTGTACACTCTGAAATGGCGAGGTGGTTGCAGAGTACGCTTTGTTTACCGCGAAGTCAATGGCTGTGGGGAGATAACAGGTATTTCTCGGAAAATGTGTACGCGTGCGCAGAAAAAAAAAAAAAAAAAAAAAAAGCTGATACCAGTGACATCAAAGTATCTCCTCTTATTTTTGAGCGCCTGAATCCTGATCGCTAACCAATAAAGAAATTATTGCCCATAGAGCCAAATAGACGATGATACTCTCTAGAAGTCCAGCATTGGCGATGTCAGGGGGGCAATACACAGCAGCAAAAGAAACTCTTCCAATACCGGTGACCAAGGATATAGAAATAGCTTGTAGGTGAGGCTCAGCAATCGTACCACTGAGGTGAAAGTCAAACGATGACTGCAGCACCACCACGGAGACGGTCACACGGGTGATTGGCACAGTGGACATCATAACCATGGATACGGAAGGAGGAGCGGCTGTTGAAGTGCGTTTCTGAATAAAGGAGGATATCAATATCCTTTTCCTGGAGAAGATGTTCGACCTCCAGGGTCTTTCCAATGATGCCATTGGCGTTCCAAATAATGATGTTCAGACCGTAATTAGACATCGCGATAGAAAGACGTTGAAATATGGGCACCATTCGTCAGAAAGGACCGCATCATCTCTAAAGTAGATGTCATTATCGACATCATCTGGAAAAAAAAAAAAAAAAAAAAAAAAAAAGCAGCAACTTGTGTTGAAGCACTAGCTTCCTGCTGACAAAAAAAAAAAAAAAAAAAAAAAGAAGTCTGTCCTGAGCAGGCTGAATTGTGGAAACCGAGGGCAAATTACCGGGGATGCTAGAACCAGGGACATTAAGCTTCCTACTATAGCCCGGTGTAGTCCAGTGGCTTGATTTAACACCGCCGGGGGTCGTTTGGGGCGAATAAATTAACGGTTTCGGTTGTCATTCTGGCGTTCCGAAGCCCAAGACGAAGTGGCTGAGCTTCTTTGCCTGTGGAGGCTCGTCGTCGTGGTTCTTTATTGCGCTTTGGACGCATACCAGTAAGCGGAAAATCCCGTCTGGCGTACTGGTTGGTTGGTCGTACCACCTGTGAACTAACAAGTTGATTTTCTTTGCTCATCACGTGTTTCATGATCACCCGAGCACCTGGCACATTTAGAGGGAAGGAACGAAATTCTTGGAATGACCAAACTCCTGACATCTGAAACATCTCAGAGCCACAGATCGGGGGGACGGGGGGCCTCGATTTTCACGACCTGATATGCCTATGCTTTAATGTCATACATCGTCGTATTATTAGCAGCCGGATCAAGCTCTTTGTAGAACGTGTTGCGATTGTGCACACCATTCTCACCTGGTGGGTTGTAAATATTTCGAGTTGTGTCATTGAGCCCTTAGCTCAGCCTTTATATCCTCAATGTCAGTTGACATGCAGACCTTCGCAACAACCCTTAAAATTACGGTTCTCCTTCAGCTGGAAGGCTTAAATGGGACCCCTGTGCCTTGGAGTCAAAACTTGAATGCTTCCTAAAATTTGCTTTGGTTTGCAGGTGTCCTGCAAAAGGTAATATGATATTAGGTTGGAGATAACTAACCATGTTGAATCAGGGGCTGAATTGAAGCCATTTGAAGTTCCAATGTGTCCTTTAAAAGGGAGGAGGTAATTAGGGCTCTGGACTGTCAAGTGGTGAGGTAATGGGAGGTGATCCCAAGGGATGGACATGAGAAGATTTTCTTGCAGGACAGTGTGGTGTTCTGGAATGTTGTATTAGGAAAAATCGCAGTGATAGGATGGCATCCAGTATCCGATCCAGGGGCACCTAAGGAAAGGGCAGGTATAGGGTTCAGCTCTGAAGGTGCGTCATCAGGGTTTAGCAAAAAAAAAAAAAAAAAGTCATCGACATCCAATATGTCATATTTATTACCGCGACCGGAGTAGTAAAAAAAAAAAAAAACAGGAGAGTCTGCATCCAAAAAAAAAAAAAAAAAAAAAAAAAAAAAAGTAGTAACAGGCTTAGCCGCCAGGCAGACAGTCTAAAAAAAAAAAAAAAAAAAAAGCCGTAGCAGGAAAAAAAAAAAAAAAAAAAAAAAAAAAAAATGAAAAAAAAAAAAAAAAAAAAAAAAAAAAAATTAAAAAAAAAAAAAAAAAAAAAAAAAAAAAAATAAAAAAAAAAAAAAAAAAAAAAAAAAATAGTTAAAAAAAAAAAAAAAAAAAAAAAAAAAAAAAAAAAAAAAAAAAAAAAAAAAAAAAAAAAAAAAAAAAAAAAAAAAAAAAAAATCAAGAAACTCTTTATCGCTGAAGGAAGGACTAGCATCCTGGAC